>JAOTIZ010000005.1:39279045-39305580 GCA_027123425.1 Erythroxylum panamense | reverse complement strand
AATGCTGATGAATTTCCTCCTTCACTTGCTCCTTCACTTGGTAAGCCGATAATAAAGAGATTTCTTCTTCAATTTCTACAAAATTCGATTGCCTTCCACCATCTCTATTTAGGTTAGTTCGACATTCTGATGCATAGTGGTCATACCGATGACATCTATAGCATTCAACTTTTGATTTGACTGTTGACTTTGGCTTGGAGTGAGTTGAATGGTTTTTGTCATGGCTTCTTCCTCTTCCTTGACAATTGGGAGAATTTTCTTCAGATTTCTGGTGTGAATGATTTCCGTCACCATTATTGTTGGATCTGCCCTTTCCTCTTCCATAACCACCACCTTTTGATGTGAAAGTGTGATTGTCATATGAGACTCGAAGAGCTTACTCCTCCTTATCTTGCCGATTCATTTTCTACTCTTGAACCAACAATAAACTTTCCAATTCTTCAATTGAACAAACAACATATTTGAGTTTTGATGTCATGGTATGAAGAATCTTCTCAATTATTGTGACATTTTCCAAGTTTTTGCCATGAATTCGCATTTTATTTGCTATTTACATGAGAAGTAATCTAAAACTGATTCTCCCCTCTTCATCTTTAAAGTTTCAAAAGCAGTATAAAGTGCTTGCAGTTGTCTTTTTACCTTTGGGGCTCCTTAATACTTCTTCTTCATACATGTTTTTAAGATTGAACGATCAGTTGCTTGGAAAAGATAATTTTTTACTTTGAGATCTTCCAACTTCAATGCTTCATATTATGTCTTTTGAGCATCTGCGAGGAACAACATCTTCTGTAGGTTCTGCTACTCCAGAAACAACAACTGTCCAATATTCTTTAGACCTTAAGAAATTCTTTATAAGCATCCTTCAGTGGTTATGATGACTATTAAAACATGGTATGGCTGGCTACATATAATTAGATTATGTAGCCATTGTTGTGAAATACAATTGCTACTTTTATTTCTCTCTTACCTCAAGGGTTTCACTCTCTACAATCTCTTATAATCTTAATTCACCAAGCTCTGATACCACTATTGAAACTTAAACTTACAATTTAGTAAGCAAATCAAAGCATTATATAAGTAATTACATTAACAAGAAAAACGTGATAAAAGTCACATACATTAACAAGAAAAACGTGATAAAAATCACACATTTCCATGACTAACAAACTCCTATTTTAGCTCCAACAATATCCCATTTATTCATGAAGTGATCACATTCCTAAAGACTAGGACAACATATAACAACATAAAAATAACTTGACAGTTAACAGTAAAATTTCTGACGGTAAACAGACGTCATACTTGAAAGATTACTATTTAAGATTTGATTTTTTGTCACAAAAATTGGTAATTCTCAAAACTTATTTAGTAAGCTTGTTTTTAAGAGATTAAAACTAGAGATAGAATACTCAGTTAAGTTGTTTGATCCAAGACACCTCAAACAAGCTTATAAAACTACTAAAAAATAAGAGTTGATATTTCAACATTGTGTAACAACTTATAAGGGACAATGAATAAATTATAAAAACAAGGTAAAAGCCATTAAAGGTGTTAATTAGACTTACAATCGTTGAAAATGGTGTTAAGGTAATAAAAGCGACGAGTAGCATGGAGATTGATGAGAGGAGAGCTAAAGGATTATGTTTTTGATGTGATGTGAAATTCACACCTAGACATAAATGCAAGAAGAAGCAGGTTTCATATGTATGTAGTACAATAAGAGGAGAAAGAAGATGGAGAAGTGGAGGCAATGATATCTGATAGTCAGCATGTGATTTCCATACAGGTTATAACAGGTACAATCACTGCTTCTTATAAACAAATGAAAGTGAAAAGAACCTTTAATCAGAAAATAGTTTATATATTTATTGATGGAGATAGAACACATAATTTTATTGATGAGGCTTTAGTTAAAAAATAAGAAAGAGTGCTTGAAAATATTGATCCAATAATGATTATAATAGGATGGGGTTTGGTGTAATCAAAGGTATAAAAATATGAAGTGGATGATGAATGGTCATTGGTTCCAATTTAATGCTTTGGTCATCAAAATTGGGGAAATGATAGAGTATGTGGAGTTTAATGGCTAGCTAATCTAAATGATATGGTATTCTATTTCAAGAAAGGAACTATGATGTTTGATTGGAAGGGAAAAAGCGTGAAGTTGAATGTAGGTTTTAAAGAAAAAGATGAATGGATGTTGAGTGGGTGTTTAGAGAAAACCAATAATGTTATTTGTAAATTTTTCTTGATGTATCAAGGAAGTAAATTAAGATGGAATACATCCATTACTTATGGAATGCATTCGATGGAAGCAATAAGAATAAATCACTAAGGTGAGGAGTATCATAAACAATTAATACATAATTTGTTGAGGCAATATAAAGATGTTTTTATGGAACCAAATGGCTTACCCCTTAAACGAAGATATGATCATAAAATAGTGTTAAAAGAGGGAACATAAATAATAAATATCAAACCATAGAGATAAACAGGGTTGCAAAAGAGGGCTATTTAGAAGTTAGTAAGGGATATATTGAAACAATGAGTAATTAGAGAAAGTGTCAACCCATTTTCATCTCCTATTATTTTGTTAAAGAAGAAGGATTAATGATATAAAATATGTGTAAATTGTCGAGCTTTAAACAAATATGTTGTGAAAGGAAAATTTCCTATTCTACTGATTGAAGAGTTGATAGATGAATTTGGAGGAGCTAAGGTCTTTTTTCAAAATTGGACCTTAGAGCTGACTATCATTAAATCATGATGTTCGATGGAGATATTTAAAAGACTAATTTTTGAACTCATGAAGGACATTATGAGTTATTAGTTATGCCTTTTGCTTAACCAATAATCTAGCATTATTTCAAAGATTGATGAATTCCACTTTTAAACCATTCTTAAGTAAGTTGTTGGTATTTTTCAATGGCCCATTGGTATAAAGTTCCTCTTTACAACTTCATTTAGAGCATCTTTAAAAAGTGTTACACTTATTAAAAGAACAAAAGTTATTTGTTAAGAATTGTGTTGCTTTGGGGCTAAGAGTGTATAGTATCTTGGACATTTTATATCAATTAAAGGAGTTTCAATAGATCCTAAGAAGGTTAAAGCAGTTTAGAAATGGCAAGTTCAAAAGATGTTGAAGCAAATCAGGAGATTTCTAAGATTGACATGTTATTATTGTAGGTTTTACATGGATTATGGTCAAGTAAGTAGATCATTAACAATGTTGTTCAAGAAAAATGCCTTTAAGTGGCAAGAAAAAGCTTAATATGCTTTTGTAACACTAAAGAAAGTTACATCCCCTATCTTAGCACTACCAAATTTCAAAAAAAAAACATTTGTGATTGAAACAAATGCATCTAGATCTAGTTAGGGGCCATTTTAGTGTATGATGGACGACAGTTTTATTGTATGATGGGCATCTTCTACCATATGTAAATGAGGCTCTTTCAGATAGATACCACAATTTGTCTACTTATAAAAAAGAGCTATTAGTTTTGGTGATAAGAATCCGATATTGATCACATTATTTGAAAGGAAAGAAATTTGTAGTGTAAAAATACCACAAGTGTTTGAAATATTTTTTAGAAAAAAAGATTGCTACACCTTTACAACATGCTTGGTTATCAAAATTGTTGGGATTTGATTTTAAAATAAAATATAAAAAGGGGACTAAAAATATAATGGTTGATAGATTTTCTTTATGCTATTATGGTTTCTCATATTGAAATGAATCTTATGGAAGAAATTAAGGACAATTGGAACACTAATGCAAAATTATCTTAGTTGATTCAAAGCAAGGTAAGGCTCGTAACTCTTGTCACACTTGGAATAAAGATTTGTTATATTGGAAAGACTGACCGACGCTAAGAGTTGATCTTTTCAATTTTCAATTTCATTTCCTTTATGTAGAGTTTTGACTCTAGTTATAAACTCATTATATAGGTTTTGTTTTTTTGGTTATTATCAAAATTTCAATGATTATACAACTCGTCAAAGGAGGTTTTTTTTGTTTTGAATAGGGACCTTTTTTGTATCATTTTCAAAAAAGTTGATAAACTAGGTAGATATGTAAAAGAGATTCTTTCTTTGCTATCACTTTTTTTTATTGAACTTCTGAGTTTTGTTTATTTGCTGTGGTATATGCCTCGTTTCAAGACTCATCGACTATAATTTTCTTATTATATTGACTTCCCTTTTATTACGATATCAATATAGTAATAGTCTAAATCTATATTATTATTATTATTACTATATAATTTTTTATATAATATAAAATAAATCTAAAATATATAAAATAGAAAAAATAAATATGTAAGAATATATAAGATCTGGTTGGTGCTAACGGGCGATCTTTCATTATGACAAAAGATTATATCTTTATTTCATGATACATTTATAAGAGAGCATTAGAAACAACTTCTCTATTTGTTAAAGGTAAGACTGCATACTATTGGATCGTTTCAAACTTCGCGTCTCAGCTGGATTATTACTAGGGTTATTGTTGCTGTATTTATAAGAAAGCGTTGGCTACTTGTAAGAAGTTGGCTTTGTATGTCTATTAGCAGAGGATGCAGTCACATATATAGGAACATGTTAGAGCGTGCGACATTAGTTAGGAAAACAAGTATAAAGCGATAGCCACACCTGGCAAGTTGTAACCACTACCAATTCGAAATATTAGCCAAAACTTCATCGGAGGTTTGCCCAAATTTGATTGATATAGTGTCATATTTGCAGTGGTGACTGCTTACTAAATATGCTCACTTTATGCAATTATTCCATAAAGTTGCTTAATGTATCTTAATTTTGCGTACAAATTACATGGTATGCCTATAACTATTGTGAGCTATAGTAAGTTTTGGTATGAGCTTTTGATATTGCAAGCCGACACGATTTCTACTGTCATGATTTTCCTACCTAGTTAGTCTCGAAGACAAGGCCCTGTAATAAACAATCTTGGCCTTTGGTTTTTGGTGTGGTTCTTTGGAAACTTTGGACATGGCTCAATGAGCATTGTTTTAATCCTCCCTCGATCACATTCCACCACATTGGAGAAATTCACTCCTTTGTTCAAGAAGCACTTTTGGCTCAAAATTTACAAAGTGATGTCTCGCCACTGAGTGCACAGAGGCATCGGGTTCTCGAAGTTTGTTGACAGAAGCCACGAGAAGGTTGTGTAAATCTAAGCACTGATGGCTCCTCGAAGGGGAACCCTAGACTGGCGACTGCTGGTGGACTGCTTAGGGATGCTGGTAGTCGTTGGCTGGTTGGATTTGGAGCAAATTTGGGTTTTTGATTGTCCTGGCAGGCGAAATTATGGGTCGTATATCATGGGCTGACTCTTGCGTAGTTTCATGGTTATTCCCAAGTGGAGTTGACTATTGATTCTGCACTGGTAGTGGCAAGTCTCACTAGTGACCAGAATCCGGTGGTTAATATGCCGATTCCGGCCGTCAAAAAATTGTTGTCCAGACATTGGATAGTACGCGTAAGTCATGTCTTTCGAGAGGCCAATCGTTATGCGGATTGGTTAGCCAACTATAGCTCTTGTCTGCCTATCGGAGTCCACTGGTTTAGTGATGTTGTTCAGGGTCTGTCTTCACTTCTGATTGCAGACGCAATTGGGGTTTCTTTACCTCGTGTGTCACTATTCTGTAATTCTCTTTTCTAGGTTTGTGTCCCGTTTTTTAACCCAAAAATAAAAGGTCTTGTTTTAGCTTTATCTTCAGCCTATCATCTGTGGAACGATAGCCAAACTAACCTACTTAATAGCACCTTGGAAACTTATGTTGTATGGTTGATGACTCTCCTCAATTTTGAAGTAGATGGTTGGCTTTTGTGGAATGGTAGCATAATAACATATTTCACACTACTATCCAATGTTCTCCTTTTGGGAATTATTTGGATTTCCACCTCCGATGGATATTCTATATTTTGTAGGTGAAACTTTCTAATTTCGCATTGTACACCGTGTGGGAGTTGTTGCTTACCGGTTGGGATTACCAGCTGAGGCGAGAATATATAATGTTTTCCATCTTTTACAACTCAAGAAACATGTTTATGAAACAACTCCAATTCAATCGTAACTTTCTCCATTCAATCTGTCACCATATACCTTATTGCGATTCTCGATCGTCGCACGGATAAAAGACAATAAACTACCTGTATAGGAGGTTTTGGTGCAGTTGTCTAAGGACGAATCTGACGCTACTCAGGAGTTTTTGTATGATTTACAATAATGTTACCTAACGTTAATCTTGTAGTCAGCATTGTTAAAGAGGGAGGTATTGATACAACTGAATAAGATAGAAGACGATCTGGAGTAAAAGGAAGAAATAGAAATAATAAAGATGAAGAGAATATCAGATTTACTAAAGATACATAGATACGTTATCGTCCAATTCTTATAAGTACGAAATCGACAAGACAACTTCATCGTATAGGTACACGTGTAGATATAAGCGATAAGGAAGCTAATTACTATTATAACCATTGCATCGCAACAGTATACTACAACACTACCTGCCTGATACCCCAAATCCAACCTAAATCGACTAGCCTGACTGAGAATATGGGGAGTACCCCAAATGGCAAATGTGAAGCTGATAACAGATTAAGCAGGGTCATTAAAGGGTAAGAAGAAGACAAAAACCGAGTCTCTCTCCTTTGTCTTTATCTCATGTCACCTTCTCCGCTTGCAGGACACGTGGAATTTTCTTATCTTCTAACCGGATAGCCGATATCAACCTCTTGTTTATGGTAACTCCACCCATTAAACAGTACAGACGGACTAAGCTCAAACACGGACAACCAATGGGAATGTGGGAAGAATGAAGAAACAGAGTACGGTGTACCCCAGTTTGGGCAGAGATCAAATCATTCTTCGTGCAGGAATTCAATCGTTGCCATCCCCTTCAAATATTAATTACTAAACAGAAGCTATTCAGTTCAGAATCTCTGCAACCCTTGACGAACACGATGTAGGCCCTCCTCGTGTCCGCCTTGTATTGTACGAGTTGCATTTCAGGCACTTGTATGCTACAAAGTGGAAATTCACTTCAGAGGTTTCACCACAGTCATTGCAAAGGATCCAAACCTAATCACAGAGACACAAGATTGTCAATTACCATCTTGTTATGAAACATTGGCAGGAATAGAACTTTGATATTTGGTCTTTCTGTTACTAACCATCTTATTCTGATAAATTTGGGGCATAGGTATTGAGGCAACCTGTTAAACCAGTCATATTTCAGCAAGAAACGATCACAAAGATTTTGAAATATCTACATCAAGGTAATACAAATTTACCTCCTGATCAAGTTTTTTCCACACATGAGACATATCGCGATACGATTTCGAGCAAACAGGACATGCATACCTGCGAGACCATGCTTACAGTAACTACCGAGTTGCCAATAGTTGAAAGGTAATAACTGGTTTCAAATTGACCCAACTAGTATCTTCTCTTGAAACTTACTGAAAATGCTGCTCCATTTGTTTGACACATTCCAAATGTATCGTATGTCCACACCGCAAGACTGTAATATCTTTTGTTGTATCAAATAAAAACTGTACAATCAAAAAGTGAGTTAAGCACCTGGATCATTTCATAAAACAGAATCAATATTAATCTCTTTCTCTTTCAGTTCAAACTGACCTCAAAGCAAACAGGACAATTATGATGCATTGCTTTTTCGATACAGCTATGTGAATCCTTCAACAAAGTTGAATAGCAACACCCTACAGTGGAAATACACAGCTCAGCTAAACTATGCTCAAGTAGCAAGCCAGTTGATAATACACCCAACAAAATGTTATAAAACTTAAAATTACAGTGTTGACGTACACATTGTCGAAGAAATTTCGAAAGAGTTAGGTGTATTAAGAAAACTTACCACATCCATTACAGTGGAAGAAATTTTCCTCTCCCCCAGTTCTGCAATACAAAACACAAAAAATAAAAAGTTAGGGAATAGTGTAGAAAGACAAAGATTGCAAAAAGAAAAGGCAAGTTCAAATGTAGACCTGCAGATACCACATTCATTGCAGTGATATTGCTGCTTGGAAACCTACAAAGTGTATTGATCAGTAAATAAGCGTGTAAAAGCAGGAATACAAGACCAAAAGATTTCAAGCAAAGAGGCTCACATCATCATCAAAAAACTTGCATTTAGAGCAGAAATATTTCCCCATGCAAACCCCACACTGGATGCAGTGCTGTTGAACCTGGTTACATTTTGAGAAGGCATTAAAAAACCCCTTTCAAAATAACTTAAAAGTTTAGTTTTCATAAATGGAGACTTACATCTTGCTCTGTGTGACACAATGAACAGATTACCTGAAAAACATTGGCAAAACAAAGACAACTGCATTAGTTTCTTTTTCTTTATTTTTTTTCCCTTTGGTTATGATAAATCAATTAAGTAAAACCACTAACAGAATTAAGGAAAAGGCAGAGGAGGAAAAGGAAAGACAATGAAAACAGGACTCCAATAAAAGTGAAAGAGATAAGATGCTGTGGCAGATGTCCTAATCATTCAATCATTTTCAGCACTTTTCTGATACAAATATCCCAACTAACATTATCTTCTTCAAGCCAAAACAAAAATGAGATGATCACCACGCAAACTAAGACAGGGCCCCCAGCAGTAATGAAAAGTATAAAGAGTAACAGAATGTAAAAGGTTAATATCTTTCTTCTCATACTTCATTTTTTGCAGGCTAAGTTAAAAGCTTCATTCATTTATTTTAGGGATAACCAATCCCTTTATTTTAACATGCTCGAATATTATCTCAAAAACATAATAGGAAGACTACTAAGAACCAACCCTCTTCAATTCGTGGCGAGGAACATCATGACGATCATTGGGATTAACTTCCATTGAGTTCTGCAAAAAAGGAAGAAACTGCTAAATGTTCAAGCTAAAACCTTTTTCTCATTCGGCAAAGGTCACTAACGTTGGAAAGAAAATGAAAACGAACAAAGAAACGAAATTGATCTAGAAAAGCTAGGAGAAAAAGGGTACCTTGGATTCGTTATGGCAATGCCTGCAATCAAATATCTCATCACAACAGGGAGCTCTGATCTTGCATCTCCTTCTGTAGTGAGAGCACCTTAAAAAAATTCAAAAGAATCGAAGTAAGAAAGAGAAGAAAACATCAATTACAAGAAAACGTTTAGAAGGGACAGATCCTGTGAGAGAAAGGCTAATGATATGAAGTTTAAATATTTAGTTCATACAAATTGAAGAAATTGGAGCATACCCATAATTCCCAAATCCCAGATCCTTGAAGGAGATGTCCCTATGAGCCATATATGACATCCCAGGCTCCAGCCTGCTATCCATTTCCTTCTTTAGCTGAAACACACGAAAACCACCTCAATTCAACCAACTTTTGTTCCTATACTAAGTAGTCCAGTACAGAATTTAGCTCAAAATATATTGAACAAAAACATACGAAATCATTACAAAAGTGAAGAACTGACCCCAAAAGTTAGATAAAAGGAGACTTTTCCCTTCTCTTTATTGAAATACAAAGTGGCCTTGGGGAACTAAAACCACTCGAGTTTGCAAGAGCCAAGAGGAGCCTTGCACATGGGGAAGGATTTAAATAGAGAATGAGAAGCGAAAAAGTTGGCTACTCAAAGAAAGAAAGGCAAAATATCAAATCACCAATTTATGTACAATTGCGCGTTAACTCTTGGGTTTGTACCACAAGTAACTCCAACATTTTCAATGAAGATGATGATGACGAGGCGACACGACAGCGCCTGTCAGCCGACCCTAATTATTGCATAACTGAAGTATATATTTTTCTTTTACCATTCTCCAAAATATGAAAAAGGGAATAAAAATTTGTGTCTAACTGGGAATTATTAGATGGAGAAGCCAAAAAGGTGGCATTACCATCAGAGTTACCGGCAATACAATACAAAGTTACCGGCACTTCCTCAGTTGTTTGTGCTTGTGGGCTCAATAGGTCGTAGTTTTTGCCTCGTGCTTGAGTGATAAGCAAGTTGGTGAATGAGCAAGTTGAGCAGCGACGATGCTTTCTTATCTGAATTGGATTCTGATTGCAAATACTAGTCTATCCTCGTTTCAGGATCGGCAGGTGCGTAACTGTAAGAGAGGATATGACGGGGAAAGGAAGTTGTACTCTTGGGCCTTGGCAGATTCTGCTGGGAAAAGAGTGGAGAGGGATGTGGTGTTCGCTGACCCGGGTGTAATCCAAACTGACCCAGGGTGTAATCCACGACAAAAGTTGAAACTAAGATAGGGCTTTCTCTACTTTTATCACGTGTTGGGAGTCCTGGAACAAACTTTTTCTGATACAAAAGTTAAATAGCTTTGAGGTTATGGTTATGTTCTTGGAAGCTTCGATAAGGATAACATCCACAGATTTTTTCAGACCGTGGACGCGGTTCCCGGATTTGTTTGGCACGTCAGCAATGTAATCAAAGTCCACGTTTGTATAAGGCAACCCGATCTCTTGAGCTAGATATTTTCGAGCTGGCTTGAAGGGAAAGGCAAGAAAATGGCACGTGCAGTGATTTCCCTTTTGACTAGCTGTAAATGCAGCCTGAAGTTTAGAAATTGATTTTTGAATCCTCTTCGTTTCCCTAAGATGTTGGGTAAAGCCAAGCAAATGGTAATGGTGTAATCAACTTGATGTACTTGGGGTGGGAACAGATCTTCTGTCTAATATTATCTTGTTTTATTCTGTTCATAAAATCTCAACTATTTATTTTGTGGGACTCACGCAAAGTTTACGCAGGATCTACACAGAATTTACATAAATAAACGGCTGAGATTTATTAGATATAATAAAACACCATAATATTGGACAGAAAATTTGGACTCAGTAGAGGTACGGTAAAAAGGAAGCCGCCGTCATTAGCTGGATGTTGCTACGAGACATGTTGTCCTTAGGCTGTAAGGAATTTAAACCAAACTTTGCAATTGACTATTTCCTCGTTTACTTGTTACATGAATTACACGGTTGAATGTGCAGTTATACATAAGATGCCAGACAAGGGTGATCTCTTCTCCCGCAAGTTATGCATTCCCAATTCAGACACCTTTTTGTTTAATTATTGTCAAACCCATTTTCATGTCCTTGAAAAGGTAAAACTTGTAGGAACTTGGTCCATTAAAAAATCACTTTATATACTAAAACAGTCTTTCAAAATATTCTAATGTTGAAATTTGGTCAACAAATGATGAGTATTAAATGGATAACATCAACAACTTTAACACATGATGCATTAGATTAATAATAAATTTATTATTAAAAGTCATATGATTTCATATAAAATATGCTAATAGAATGCTAAATCACAACTTAACCCCTACAAATATGTATAATGTTGACATCAATTTGTATATAATTTTTCTCGTTTCAAAATATTTTAAATAATTTTTATATGCTCAACCTACGCATGTAAAGTCTTATTTTATATTAAAATAATATTAAAACAAAGAAAGTATTTTTTTAATAAAAACACGTTCATTAATCTCAATAAAATATTAAGTGTATTAGTTAATCCGAGAGGCATCATTAACTTCTCATATAAATCATATCTTATTTAAAGATCATTTTTTAGTCATCACTTCCTTCCATCTTAATTTGATAATAACTACTTTTCAAATCAACTTTTAAAAGTACACAAAATCTATGAAACTTAATGAGTTTGTTGTCAACATAAGAATATGATGTCAATATTTTACTATTATTTTGTTGACACCACGATAGTCAACAAATATTATCCATGATCTATCATTCTTAAAAAAATTAAGACCATAATAACATATGAACACATATTCTCTTTAACATATCTTTTCGACAAAGCTCGTTAACTTGCTTTTAAAACTTCTTATTCTCTTTTTGGTTACTTATAGATTGGTTGGTTAGGAACGATAACACCCTGTATGAAATTCTATTCTCCTTATTGGTGATAAATCGCTAGGAACACAATTAGGAAGTACATCTTAAAAATATTGCAAAAAAAGAAAAGAAATATTAAGCTATAAAATATTGGTACTAAAATAAGTCTCTTTCTACAAAATACAATCATAAGTTAGTTAGAATAAAAAACACTCTTTATCTTAATCTCTTTACATAAGAGCTTATTTGTTTCTTTGTTAATATGTCAACATTTCTTTCGTTCTCAAATTTTTCTCTTTATTATCAATTTTACAATTAGCCCTTTATTTTTGTTTTTAATTTCTTCTCTTTTTGATCTCTCGTTCTTATTTTTCAACTCACTCTTATACACTTGTTTAGATGTTAATGATATAATAGCAATAGGTTTATTATTCATGATAGTACAATACCTATTTATAAACCCATCTTTTATAACCTTTTAATTACATTCACAAGGTCTCCCTAAAGAATATGGTCAACATGCATAAGCACGATTTCACACAACAACTTGTCACTATATCTTCCAATCGAGAATGAAGCCAACATTTATTTAGCAAGTCTCACCTCATCGTATTCATTTTATTCATTAAAGCTTATATGACCTGAGATGTTTCATAATAGGTACAGTTGACTTTTCAACCAAGGTGGTGCTAGTTGCATTTGTGCAACTAACCCATCAATAATTATGGCATATACTTTATTATTAATGTAACAATTTGCATGAAAAAAATTCTTTTATTGCATACTAGTATCATTGTCTTTGACTTAGAAATATAGAGTATGTTTGATGATAAACGCTTCCTTTTACTAGGTATTGAACATTATTGGTAACAAAATCTTTTAACGGTGGCATAAAATCCTCATCACTTTCACCTTTGGTATCAATCTCCTCATCATCTCACATGATCATTACCTTTTTATAATGTTTCATTTTCCCTTTCAGTTAGGTTTGTCCTTGCTTTTGTTTGAACACTCCTTCCCAAGACCTATTACACCAAACATAGTATAAAACTGAGATGAGTAGGAAGTGACCTCTTTTGCCTCTCGAGAAATTGATCTTATGAGTGCCTCCACTATATTGACACACTTTATCAAATTTTTGTCTCCAGCCATATCAAAACATGACTCTGATATTAGTTATTAAGACTCTATTAGTAACCCTTTAGTGATGCATAGTTGGACTTCGTACATAGTTGGATATAAGACTTGTTGTTTATAAAATGTTTAGTTTGTTATTTATGAGATATAAAAGACCGCTACTCAGTCTTTAATAAATTTAAGCTTTAACTTTTTTTCTCCCCATCTATCCAAGTTGAATTTATGGTCAGTGCACATAAGTGTTCTTACAAGATTCCACTCCTTTCGTTTGAATCTCTCAAGAAGATCATCAACATTTTTTATTTTAGAAACAAAGTTATCATCACTTTATTGCTTAACTTCACCTTAGTCCAAGATGAATTTTAGTTAGTTCACATGAGTGTACTTACAATATTGCAATCATTTAGGTTAAATCTCTCAAGAAGATCATTAATATATTTTCTTAAGAAATAACAATATCATCAATATATTGCTTAACTTCTAAACCCAGGTAAAACCACGCATAAATCAGTCATTTCAAACTCATTTATTATCTGTTTCTTAAACTCACTCATCAAAACATCACTTTTGTAGTATAAATCAGGTTATCAACATAAAGGAGACAATGAGAAGCTCAAGTGTACCTATTGTTTTTACATACAAAGTTGGCTCACTATGACTTCTTTAAAATCCACTCTTGTAAAAGTGCCTATCGATCTTATTATACCAAGGTTATGGTGCATGTTTTATCCATACAACACTTTTCTTAAACGATAAACCTTTTCTTCTTGACCTACAATTCCTTTTGGCTATTAAAAACACACTTCTTTCTTAAAATATTATTTAAAAAGCTAACTTTATATCAAATTGATAGACTTTCTAATCACAATATGATATAGTATGTAAATTATCAAACTTTGCTACCAAAGAGTAGGTTTCATCGAAATATATCCCTTCTTAGTGCATTTACCCACGTGTAATTAGTTTTTCTTTATATTTTTTTAATCAAACCATTAACTTAGAACTTGATTTTATAAATCCACTTCGTCCCATAATCTTCTTTTTATACGGAGGATCAATTAGGTCTCAAGTTTTCTTTTTCTCTAACGCTATCATTTCCTCATCCATTGCGGTACCATTCTTTGGATTTAATATCTTCTTCAAACCAAACTAGTTCTTCAACATGAGAAATTGGAATTATTCAATGTTTTTATAAATGTCTATTAAATATTTCCATTTTTTAGATGGTGATTCTAAAGAAGAAGTTGTCTTTAAAGCATAGGATGGATTGCTTGTTAGTGTAGTAGTATGGGGAATGCTTGATACAGAAGGGCTAAAACCATCATTCCCATCTTCTTGTCTTATGGTATCAGGGTATTCTTCCTCTTCTAGCATTGCACCTAAAATTGATCACAAATTTTGCCAATTATAAGATTTTTCTCATTAAAAATAAAATTACGATTGATCAACAATTTCTTGGAGAGATGATTATAAAAATGATACCTTTTTTTTGCAATGTTATAACCAATACATATGCATTTAGTGTTATTCTCATCTAACTTTCCTCTCTTTTGGGATGGAATGTGCACATATGCAATATAATAAAAAAAAATTAAATGAGTTATCGTAAGCTTCCACTCATGCTAAGCTTTAAAAGAAATTTATTGGTTTAATGTCGATATAGAAAACCAATTCAAAATTTATTGTATGTATATATTGCCTCTACCTAGAAATTCTTTAGAAGATCTTAGGACTTCCTCATACTTTTACCCATCTTAATAATAAGAATTTTATTCTTCCTCTCAGCAACTTTACTTTGTTGTGGAGTATAACTAGCAATTAGTTATCTTTAGATGTTGTATTCTTTACATAAATTGTCAAGCTCCTTAGCAATAAATTCTCCTTCATGATATATATATCCATAAAATCTGAATTGAGTGCTCATTGAACTTCTTAATATGAAGTTTTAATTTTTCAAGGACAAAAAATGCTTCAATTTTTTCTTTGATAAAAAAATCCATATTGTTTACTAACATCATTAACAAAGACAATGAATTACCTTTTACTAAGAAAAGTTATTGTCATTGGTTTGTAAATATCTAAATGAAACAATTATCTAAGTTGTGCAGCTCGTCTTACCTCTTATTTTGGGAAAGAATTATGATGTTATTTCCTAGCTATATAACTTTTACATATATTATCAACATATTTAATCATGGGTAACCCTGTTAACTAAATTCTATTCAGACATAAGACTAAAACATTTAAAGTTCAAATACCCATATTTGTGATGCCAATGCCAGTTATCATCTACCAAAGTTCCTTTCAAAGTATGGGTAATAGCAGAAGTAGGGTTATAAGTAATTTTTATTTTTATTTTTCCTATAGGTACTTTAACCAACAATTGCTTTTTAGATTTGTCTCTAAACATAAAGCAAGTAGAATCTTCAAAAATAAGTGAATACTCATCCTTCATAAATTGGTCCTCATTTAGCATATTTGAATTAAACTAAGAACACATTAAATATTTTGCATACAAGTCATACCAAGAGAGTTCAATTTCACAGTACCCTTCCCTTGTTCTACACATATAATACCATCACCCAACGTAATTTCACTAGTTGCTAACTCATTCAAATTGGTAAATGGGGTCATATCTCCTGTTATATGATTGCTTCATCCATTGTCTACATATCAACTTCTAGGGGGTTTCTTTAGCATAGAAACATGGAAGGACTAGATTTTGGGTGTCATATCCCTTCTCCTATTAAGCAAGATCGGCTTACCTCTCTTTAAGCTTGCAAAACATCTCTAAATGTATAACTATTACAATAATAACACTCTTTGAAGCTACTATTCTCACTTCTAAAATGTCTCTAGCACGTTAGTTATGCTCATTGGATTGGTTAGAGCTTTAACCACCTTACCTTCCACATGATGAATTTTACCATCATGCTAATTATTATTGTAGCTTGATTCTCTAACACCTTTTTCACCATCAAATAGTTGCATCTTATTGTAAAAAAAATTTCAACAAAAATAATATAATATTCTTCATCGTATCTTTGTGAGAATAAAAAAAGCCTTGTAACTTCTCAAGAGTCAACACACTCGAGTCTGTTTGACTATTCCATGCTACCACTACATGATCATATTTTTTAGATAAGCTTTTAAAGATTTTCTCCACTTCCTTTTGCTTACTCAAAGTCCTCCCTGTACTTTCGAATTTGACTTATAACATCAATGATGCTTAAAATATAATTACACAAAACATCCCCATCTTTCATAAACATATTTTCAAATTTTCAATAAAGAGTTTGAAATATGATAGTTACCACTTTTACAGTACTTTTGTATGCATTTTGCAAGGCATCCTATGCTTATTTAGATCTTATTGTAGTTTCAGTGCAAGGAAGTGATTCATCAACAACTTATTGGATGAAAAACAAAACCTTGGAAACTTTTTTTTGAACATAACTAAAAGCATCAACGACCACCTCATCCTCATTGTATCCACTCTCCACCAAATTTCATAAGTTTTAGGATCAAAGTAAGGTCTTCATCTTGGTGCTCCAAATTTCATAATTGCCACCTTAAAAATATATGACTAATGGTTATGAAAGTTTCAACCCGTTCCAATTGATTGCTATAAAAAAATTTGTGCACAGGTCTTAGAGGGAAGATTTGAAACCAGATTTAAAGTCAAGTGGTTATAAAAAAAGAGAAGATCAAGGAAACATTAAAAAAAGCTGTAAATTTTTATCAAATTATTGACAGATAAGAGAATATATGATATGTTAAACTGTCTTTTTTCCCTCTTGATTCAAAGTTAAAATACAAGAACTCAATATCAAAATAAGAGAAAAATAATGGATAACTAGTCACATCTTATCTAAAATATTTTTTAAGGAAAGAGTAATTATGCATCCACTAAAATAATACTAGTTTAGTTTGAAACATACTTTGACTCAGAACTAACTTATTCAATAGTAAATAAGAAAATAATTTATACATTAACCTTAACAATTTCTTTACTTCTTATTAAAGTAATTGGTACAAAGAATCCATAATTTAAGTGTTAGATGTTAAGGTCTTACAAATATAACAAACCTAAGTGGTGGATTTTTCCTACTAGATGCTGAAGTAAGAGATTACTCATGAAATCCAATAAATAAAAAAAATGGAGGTGAAATTGGAAGAGAAAAATTAAAATTAAAATTAAAATTAAAATGAGATTAAAAGAAGATAGTTGAGTTTAGTGAAGGTGAGGGTGAGGTCCCCCTACTTAGTTTTAAGTTTTAAGGAGGTGCTCACGTTACATGGGATAATGATAATGAATGAATATAGTAAAGAAAGTGAATGAATATAATCATTATAATTATGATGGTTAGTTATGACGAAGAAATGATTACAATTATCATTAATAGTGACTGGTTTGTTGAAAATCTTAAGAAATAAAATTATTAAAAAAAATTCATCAAATTTTAATATACTCTAATTAATTATATTTAATGTTAATATATTCTAATTAATTATATTCATTAATTATATTGTTTTGCTAAAAAAGGAAAAAAAAATTTGTTAAATTTTTTGTTTTACATCAAATTTTAATATATTCTAATTAATTATATTTAATTTTAATATGTTCTAATTAATTATATTCAATTAATTATATTGTTTTGCTAAAAAGGAAACATAAAATTTTGTTTTACATCAAATTTTAATATATTATAATTAATTATATTGTTTT
The DNA here is from genome assembly GCA_027123425.1 of Erythroxylum panamense. Classification (NCBI taxonomy): domain Eukaryota; kingdom Viridiplantae; phylum Streptophyta; class Magnoliopsida; order Malpighiales; family Erythroxylaceae; genus Erythroxylum; species Erythroxylum panamense. The sequence continues at coordinate 39,287,822 of JAOTIZ010000005.1, read as the reverse complement.
GCTAGAAAAGAAAAAGTAAAATTTTGTTTAAATTTTTATATCAAATTTTAATATATTATAATTAATTATATTTAATTTTAATATATTATAATTAATTATATTATTTTACTAAAAACAAAAAAACAAAAATATTTGTCATGGATTCTTGTCACGGGCATGACAGGATGTGTCACGCCGGTGACACTCCTCTTGCGGATATGACAGATCGCTATAGCACCTGTGACACTCACTCATTATTCAGGGATGATTTTCATCATATTCAAGAAGTGTGGGGTAATATTCAAAACTTAAATATAAAATTATTATTCATATAATGATAATATATAACTAACTAACTATTTTTCATTTCTTGCCTATTGATATCTTCCCAAACCTATTAATCAAGCACCCCTTAAGTTTTAATATTTTAAAATTTAAGTATTTTATTATAGTTTTTAAATTTTAATTAATAGTTCAATTTGTTTATAAGTCGGTCTACCGTGCTCTATAGGCAACCTTTAGGAAACAATGAGTGATACTTTTCCATAACCTTGGAAACGTAATAATAACAAAAGAGAGGGTCAGGTAATACTAAATGCCTATTTGGATGAGCTTATTTTAATAAAGCTTTTATTAGTAGAGCTTTTGTCAGTAGAGCTTTTTTTAGAAGAGTTTTTCTGAGAGACTAGTTGACTTTTTGGTTGTCAATTAAAAAAATAACTTTTTTGAAAGAGCTTATTACAATACACTATTTGGCAACATAAAAATAAAAAACACTTTTATTAATTTTAACTGTACTTTATTTTGTAATAAAATTTATTTATTCATATAAATAATATTTAAATTATATTAAACAATATACAAAGCACAATATATATTAGGTTTACATTTAATTTGAAATAATTCAACTACTATTAGGTCTTTCATGAATGGAATGAGTTTACATTTACTTTACAATTGTTTGACAAATTCACTTCATCTTTAAGGAAATTATTTAAAGAGATTTCTCATTTTCTTGTAGGAAATAAAACTAATATAAAAAATAAATATTAAAACATATAAAAAAGATCAATAATATTATAATCCTAAAATAAATATTCAAGTCGAGTAAATAGTTAAATGCATAATAAAATTATACATTTTATTGTAATACAAGAAGATTTGCAATATATTCTCTGATTCTTCGCATCATTCATCTCCTTATTTTGTGACTTGTCTAAATGATTTTCTTCAATCCCTTCATTTTCATTGATTTATTCATTTGTAAGAAGTAATTTATCTTACAAAATTCTATAGTGAGAATTTTAAATAGGAATATGTCTGCTCAAAACAAGATTTTAAAATGACATTCACAAGATCCTCTTTCTGAACGAGGACCAGCACTCAATGCACAAGAATATTTAGAGATATGGTAACCATTAGGATAACCTACTCCACTTTTTCATCCACGGTGAAGCCATGATAAGAATAGAACATGTGACTTTTTCATCTGGAAAAGTTAGCTGCAGCCATCGTACACAATTGTTTCCAAACAGAGCTAACAAGTGCTACTTGGCAACTGTATACTGAAGTGTATTGTATATAAGTTCTATGTCCCATCTTTCTTATCGCTTATAGAAAATCAATTCCCTGCTACAATTTGTTTTGATAGCATCCTCCAGGATTGTAGTCTGGTCAAATTCAAATGTAAAGGAAACTATAACAATGCCGTGTTTACCAGTCTGATAGTCCTGTCTGATGTCCTAAGCTTTAAATGATTGCAGCTGTGAAAACCAAGAACCATATCAAAATAACGTAATAACTGTGGTGAAAGATTACAAGGTTATCAATTTCAATGTTGTAACATCATGAGGTGGCAACACGACAGCATTTAGAAGGAGAAACTTAAATGATGCAGCTTATCCTTATTGATATTGTAAAGCTAAAAACCAGCAATGTCCAAATTGTTTAGAGTTTTTCTGAGGCCAACTTATGGGTGCATCAAGTTAAAGTAAAAGCTTTCACTAGAGACTCAACTATTTAATTCCAATTCCCGATAAAAGAGTTATAAGTTTGCATATGCCACATGACAGAATTTAGGATGGGCAAAACATAATTCCAAGACATAATTTCCCCATGAAATTTGGAGGACAAATGATTTACGACAGTTGTAACAAGCCAAAGGATAGGCAAGAATAAAGGTAAGAAGAGTAATAGCTCATGTAAAAACATCATTTTTCCCTATTTTTATTTTCTTATTTATTCTTTTTGCTATACTTTGCCATAGCAATTATCTTTACTTCAAGAAAAAAGAAATCCTCACGGACTACAACTTAGATCACCTGATGATGCAGAATTCCAATAAGATCAAAGGGAACCTCCACTCCTATGGGAACCTGCCAAAAGCAAATGGAATAGCCAATAAGAACACTTAACAACCAGGAAGAGCATAAAATGATATTATCTCAAGTCTCAATTAAGCACAAAGGCACGCATGCTTGTCTAAACAAAGAATATAAAAAGACCACCTTAGATTTCACAAGACATGTCGGGGAATTTCTCAAGTATTCAGATGCCACACCTCCATAGGCCCTCACCAGTCCTCCAGTGCCTAGTTTGATCCCACTGAAATACCTACGAAAACCAATCACATAAACTCAATACATACGAAAAACAAATTAAAGACAAGGAATTTGAATGAATTTCACAGCCAATAAAAACATCAACCATCACATTATCACATGCAAACTTCAGGGAACCTAAATTCTTTTACCAAATAACATGAAAAGAAAAAGATGTCGAAATTCATTATGCACATGATGACAACGACCATAACTCTATCAATCCCAGAAGAAACAATAGCGAAATGTATCGGTTTCCCAGCAGTGCCTGAAGGTTCACCATCATCATTAGACCTGTGTTGATCTCCAACCTATTGTTACAAAAAATCAATACCAAAACCCACTTAAATGAGATACAAAAACCCATAAAGAAAGATCAAAACGATGCCAAGAAAAATCAAAAGAATTTTAAAGAAAAAAAGAACCTTATAAACCCAGCAGTTGTGGGTAGCACGTAGATCCTTGACCTATCCAACCAACAAACAAGATAACCAATGATAAATGGATGGTGGGTTTTGTAAAATAGTATAATCAACAAAATGGGTTACTTGAGAAAGGAAGGAGAACATGGATTGTTCGTCGAAGACATGGCTAGCAATTGCGATGAATTTGCTTTTTTTAATTTCTCTTTTGAAGGTGACTCTCTTTTCGATAGTGGTGTATTCACCTTCTGATGCTGCTTTGGAGACCATAAGTTTAATGAAGATCTTATTCGAGTTAGATTTGATAAAACCCTTAACTGCCCATCCTATATCCATAAAGTGTTTTTTGCTGATCAGATCGAAAGCTTGAATTCGATAACCAGTCATGGAAAACATGCATACCCAATCATGTGGTCTACCAAGACATAAAATACCACCACAAAATTGAAGCATAATCAAAGAACTCGTAAATTATAAACACCCAAAAGCAAGAACTCGTAATAGCATAAAAGAATAAAGCACAAATGTGAATAAGAAGTGGAACCTGTTTGTTAAGACACACGAGCACAGATCACAGAGCAGAGGCAGAGAGAAGAGAGATCGTAGAGCAGAGACAGAGAGAAGAGAGAGTTTTCGTAAACGTCGGATGTCATAAACGTAAACGACACAAATTATAAACGTTAAAGTCTACCCGAAAAAGCTAAAATGAGGGGCTCTTTTGAAAAAGTCTAAATTTGAGCTTCTTAAAATGCTATATTTTAGCTTCCAAAAAAGCTATTTATATTAAAAAAACGCTTTTGGATTTTACAACCAAACAATCATTTTTTTGAAAAATAACTTTTGCATTAGAAAAAAGTGCTTTTCCTCTCCCCAAAAGCTCAACCAAATAGGTGCTAATAATACTTTCCATTTCGTACTTATAAGTTAGTAATAAAGCGATAAGTGGTGTATATTGTATCATAATCATGTTATTTAGAAATGAAGATGGATCAAATGTTAGCATTAGAAATAAATTTAATTAAATCACTCTTTAATTGTCACATGTTCATTGAACCTGAACCCACCACTACGGTTACCCTATCCCTCCTCTTATGTTACGTTGTGTGCCTGTTCATCTTGAATATTGCACCAGATCCCAATTTTTCTCGTTTTCACATTCAACAATTTTCAAATTATGAGGTGTTAAGGTAAATTTAATATTACGTCAATACCAAATTCTATGTGCTTTGTTGTTAGAATTCCCCTTTCAGCTTTCCCTTTCCCTTGGAGCAATGAACCATCCGAAATAGTAAGAATGAGAAAGGATCTGAAATTCGAATCATACAACTTACCCTCAAAATACACTAACCACACCTTGCCAGGATGATATTTGAGAAGATCAAAAGATGAGAATAAGTTAAACCCATGACAAACAATTTACCCTCAAAACCAAATTAAGCACAAAAACCAAAGATTAGTGAAAAAGCCACGCCATGATAGAACCACCACCCTCACCATGCATATTCACTCCCTCAGTATTCACTGGTTGGGAGCTGCTCGTGGGTGCTATGGCCAACGAAGAAGAACTCATAGCCTAGACCAACAAGTCCACCACCCACTAGAGGACTGACCTAATAGACCCAGTTGTTGTCCCAGCTCCAACTCACCAAAGCAGGTCCAAATGACACTGTTGGGTTCATTGAGGCTCTGTCGAACGCACCTCCCGCCAAAATGTTGGCACCAACTATGAAACCAATTACTATCGGGGTAATAGTCCCCAAGCTTCCGTTCTTAGGATCAACGACGGTTGCATACATCGTGTATACCAATCTAAAGGTCATCACGATCTCAAACACTAATGCGTTCCCTACTCCAACACCACTTGACAAAGCGAAGCCAGAGGTTGTCTGTGTAGAAAACTAGAATTTAGTTATATATAACTACCAACAGAACTGAAATAACTAACCAACCTATTTGTAAGTTGAGTTTGAGTTGACAATGTTAAGGGTGCACGAACAATTCTAAGCCTTACCAGACCGTTGGTGGTGAACTTGAGAAGCAAGCAAGCAACGGTGGAGCCGAGAAGTTGAGCGATCCAGTAAAGGATCCCACAGAGGAGATCATGTTACCACCAACGAAAGCACCACAGGTGATGGACGTGTCCACAAAAAATGTTGTGCTGACTGACACAGCGACAAAAAGAGTGAAAGCATGAGCAATTGAGGCCGAAATGAGGCCGGTGGGCATTGAGGCGCCATTGTCAGTGAGTTTGTTGAAGGCCATGCCGGAGCCTTCACCGGCGAAGACAAAGATAAGAGTGGAGATGAACTCCGCTAGTGTTGCTTTTAGGGCATCTGGTCAAGTTGTCTCCTAGGGATGGCCAACGACAATGTTCCTGATCGACATGCTTAGCGTTCGGTGATTGGGTATGAGCGAGTGCAAGGACTCTAGTAACTACTACACTTGGTGAAGATAGATAGTGCTCTGTGTATGTATGTATGGCTACTGGTCTCAACGTCTCACAACTTAGGGGTCATACTTATACTGAGAAACTGGTCCATAAAAACCTATAATTGCTTGTTTCCATTGAAATAATGGAGGGGAATAACATAGTAAACAATAATCCAGAATCGATAATTTAATCTATTTTTGGTTTACGACAATTTTGGGATTAGCCTCTTAGCTTAGTTGTATCCACCATTTCTGGCACTATTGATTACAGCAAAGTAGCAGGGACCATTGAGGTTTGCCACATTATGAGATGTGATTGGAGACACATAACATGGAGCTGAAGTGGAGTTTGTCTTCTACTTTCTTTGGCCTCTAGAAACAAAACTTAATAAAATGCATTTAGCTAGCCGAAGATGGACAGTGATGAGTAGTCCAAACTGTTATGTTTAGAAGGGTACGATTTTTTGTTCATGTATTTTGGGAGAAAGGAATCTTTTGGAGGATGTAAACCACAATTATTTGGAGTATTGTAAGAAACCAGATTAATTATTTGACAAATTTGAGGGTTAGTATGATCTTGCGGAACAATAACCAAAATGGTGCAGTAATTAATACATGTAGATATTATGTAGAGAAGTAAGTATATATGACTTAACTATCTATGAACATATAGAAGTATTGATTGTTGGAAATCTGTTTCACGTTTTGCCCAATACATAACATAACATCTGATTCTATTAAATTGGCAGATAGAAGTTGCTTTTCCTAATACTTAATAACCTCTGAAATTCCCCTCAAATGCTTGGTGGTTGGCACATACATAAAGAACAAGTTGTATTAAAGCTGAAAGAGGAGGTCATGATACAAATGTTATTTTTAAAAGAACCAATATGGACAGCTTACTATTTTTGGATATGATTGAAAAAGGTTGATAACCTAATTTCTTCTGAATATGGATGATTCAGTCAGACGTAAGAAATCGTCATAAGTTGTCAATCTTGTAGAATATATAATCAAATCAATAAAATATATCAATACCACAAACTTTCTCAAATATCCAATTCATGATGGACGGCACGAATTTGCTTTAGATAGGATTAAAGTGCAAGCCATTCCTTACGTATGAACATAAAAGACAATGTCAGATTAATCTATCTTAAAAAGGTTTAATAATATTTCAAAGTATTTATCATTTCAAAATTGCTTCTTATTTTCAATTTTTAAATCAAACTGTTAGTTTATGCTTTTGCACCCAATCTTTTAGTTGAAATTAATGTATAATATTATTAACTTATTCAATAATGTTATTTATCTTTATATAATTTGTTATATTTTATTTAATGCTTAATAATAAAGATAAAATTTCTAAAATAGTTAATATACAATTGAAATTATAATAAAATCATATTCAACTTGTAAATTATTCTTACTTGTATTAATTAACCTTTAAAAAATATTCTGAGTTATAAATTCATCAAGATAGAATATTAATATTAATATTCTGAGTTATACATTACATTTCTTCTTTATAAAGAAATTAACTAATCTCATAAAGTAAAGTGTAGAGATAATTTATAAGTGTTTATTAGAGAATAAGGTACCAAACTAGCCTGATTATGAGTTTCTTGAATTGAATATTGCTTATATATATGTGGATGTTTTCATTATGATTGTTGTATAATTGATTTTTAGATTCAATAATACTATAATATCTTATATGGGAATTATTATATTTTGATGTTACTTATAACATATTCTATTTAAATAATCCAATATTATAGAATAAACTATATGAAAATAGTTTAGTAAGTTAATAAAATATTTGATATCTAAAATAATTAGAGAGATTGTTTTATTATGCTTGATTAGAAATAATTTGGAAATTGCCTGACTATAGTGAATTGATATTTGAAAAATATTATTTTTAAATATCAATCATTAATTAGTAAGAACGAACATGTATACATTTAAATACAGTAGATACTAATTTTATATCTAAGTCTAATTGAGATATTAGATGATTAAAGTATTAAATTACACGTTGTAATTATGTATGAATATGTTATGTCAAACTACTTTGACATTCATAATATTTGAATAATCATAAATTGTTGGTAGACTTTAATGTTGATATATAATTGTAAATTATTTAATTAGATAATTAAATATAAATTAAAAAGAATTCAATTTTTTCTTTTTCTTCTATTTTATAATTGTACTTTATAATTATTATTAACATATTAAAAATTTAATGGATTACATGTAGAAAGCAATTAAAGAGATAAAATTAATTTGAATTAAGTTGGAATAAATTGTGAAGTTTAAGAAACTTCAATAATTAACTATAATATAGTTGATTATGTTAAAATTAAATTATAATTATAGAGTTAGATTTTAATTATAATTATATTTTAAATGAAACCCTAACCTTTTTCTATAAAGATGGAAAGATATTATCAATCTCTTTTACAAGGTTTGAGATATCTTCTTTGTTCCGTAGATAACATTAAAAAGTTGGATAATTGAACAACCTATGGTTGACAATTTTATTAGAGGAAAATTTTTGTTACATGATATCTGAATTAGGTCTGTGGTTAACTCTTTTATTTCTTGATTCTTTTTTTAATTTATTCTGTGAGAGTGATCTTTGAAAAATTATAAAAATTGCTATTGTGTCTATGATTTGATTCCAATTGACTTACTAACAATACTATTAAAGCTTCTTTTAATTATTTAAATTAATTTGATTGCTTGATTGTTATTAATTTGATAAATATCTAAAGCTTATGCAAATGTTTTTTTAATTTTCATTTATTTATTATTCTAAAAAAATGATGCATGTTCTATCACTACAAAAATAATATGCTATTTGCGACGTTTTATTATAAAACATCACAAAATATTTAAACGTCATAAAAAGTTCTAATTTTTTACAACGTTTTTATAAAACGTCACATATTTGTAATATTTTTTGTGACGTTTTGTTGATAGAACGTCGTGAAATAAAAATGGCTACATTTTGACGAAGAAAACATCATGGAAGGTTTAATTAATTAGTTTTGGTCTTTTGGTTTTTTAAAAAACCTACCGAATGTTATCTTACCCCCTTCCCTCGCACGGGCATGCGCTGTTTCGACCTTCGGTCTTCCTCCTCCAGATCTCCGTCGTCTATCCTTCCTCTGCGTGTTCTCCGCCGTAGCGTTGCAAAGTATAGTAGTTTTTTTTATTTCTTTGTTTCGTATCTTATATTTCTACTTGTGCTTGGGTTTTCACCGTCATCATTAGATCCCTTGATTCTCAGGTTTTCGTTTGCAAAGTATTTTTAACTTTGTTGAGTAGTTTTTTT
>JAOTIZ010000005.1:39258624-39278945 GCA_027123425.1 Erythroxylum panamense | reverse complement strand
CTGATGCTGAGCAAAGGGGAGGCCAGCGATCAATCATCAGCTGAACAATCAAGTATGTGAAGACTCCTTGTGCGCAGACGTGTACAGGCGACATAGGAACCTGAGGGATCTTGGGGTTTCCAGGTTTACCCCCTCCAGGGCTCTTGGGGTGGGATCTTAGGGGATTAGGATCAGTCCGACTAAGCTGGAATACCTAATGTAATAAATAAATAAAAAAAGGTAAAACACTTGACCTATGCATTGACTGTTTAGCTAGCAAACAACATAAAGTTTCATTTCAAAAATTTCTCAACAAATACGAAGAAACATGTGCCTGAAGGTGCATATCGATGTTTGTTGAATGATTAATAGATCACTTAGAGGTGCATTATACTTCGTCACCTTTGTTCCATTCAAGAAAAGTTTGGGTTATCCTTGTTGAAATAAAAAGACCAAGTGATCAAGGCATTTAAGGAGTTTCAAGAGTAGAACGAGAAACACGTAGAAAGTTGAAATGTATCTGAGCCTATAATGATAGAGAGCATTGGGGTTTTGAAGCATATTGTCAGACAAATGAGACCAGGCTTGAAAAGAAACCACCAAAGATACCACAATTAAATGGTGTAGCTGAAAATATGAACCGAATTATTATAGAAAGAGTCGGGAAGAAGTTGCAAAGACTGCCATTGACACTGTCATTGTTTCACCATTAGGACTTTGTATGGAGATATCCAAAAGGAAGTTTGGTCAAGTAAGAAGGTCCTGTACAAGCATTTGAAGGTGTTCAGTTTGTCTAGCATTCATCCACATTCTTAAGGATGACAAAACAAAACTCTACTGAAAAATTAAACAATGTGTCTACCTTAGCTCACCAAAAGATGAGTTTGACTACTAATTATGGGATCCAAATGGCTGGAAAATTGTGAGAAGTAGGGGTTGTTATGTTTGATAATCAGACCGTTGAAGATTTGAAGAGGTCAAAAAATCCAAAATCCATTGCTATTCATTCTTGTCCATAACCATATCCTAAAGTAGGCAATAATTAAGAGAAACTCACAATCGAGACTCAAGATGGAAAGGTCAGGATGTTGATAACTCTGTGTGTCAATAGAAGACTCTTCTACAGGTGAACAATCTCATCTAGAAATTACTCACCAGAATCTTCAGAACAACTTCAACTAAGACGATCCCCTAGGAAAGGCATCCCTTAACTAGGTACTCTCAATATGATTATTTGTCAGCTAATCAATTGATAGTTTACGGCATTTTCATGGTAGCTGCTGTCAGAAAGAGAAGCAAACTTGGAGGTCAAGAATGAGGATAAAGTGGTTTCTCCTTATAATGCTTGTGCTGGGGGATAATAAAACCATTTACGACTATGGTTGCGTATACTTTTTTATTTCCAGTTAATGTTCTCTTTTGTGCTTCACGTCACCATTTCTTAATGAGATGTACTTCAAGTTTTTTATGCTCTTCATATTAACAAATTTGATTAGTTCAGGGGCGGGAAGGAGGTGTACACACTATGACGTTTCCATCTTTCCAAGCTCTGATTCCTCCTACTTACGTTGAACTCTGTATTCCTGCAATAAGTATTGGAAACTTTGACAGTTTTCTAGGCCTTTTTGGGTATACCACATCTTGCCAGCACAGGAAATATGAAACCAGAAAGGTCACACAGATCAAATCAATTGAATGCAGTAAACCCTGTTGTTGCAACATGAGTCAATATTTGGCCTCAAAAACAAAAGGCAAACAGATTTACACAAGCTTTAATACATGTTACTCGAGTGCATGCATTCCCGGAATGATGGTGCAAATAACTGAGGCGACTCAGAAGAGGATAGAACCATTGTTCACATGTCATCAGCAACGTTCAATGTAGCCTTTATTGCTATACGCAGGTGATGCTTGGACATAAGTGCCACCTTACTTTGATTAGCAACAACCATTGTCCGGAGGCGCTTGCCGTTCTGATTTGTTCTTTAAAATGTTTCGCTTCACGGCAGTAGATCCTTCTTCCAAAAGACTTGGGATGTCCATGATCTAAAATACAAGATGACGTTAGAATTGGAGTGCATTTCAGCCTACATAAGCTGAGAAATATCTTTGACAGCAAAACAGAGTTTTGGTTTTCAAAGTAGTTCCGCAGACAAGTCCCCAAATTCAGACAAAACAACATGATGGATTACTAGACTCGTGTACAACTCACAATGATACAGGAAAAATGAACCAAAGTACAATTTTAAAACTACGAGTAATCATAGGACGATGTTGTCATGGTAACTACGTAGTTTAGAACTCATAGGCATAATATGATCCCAGATTGTCTATGCTATTCAAAGGAGAGTACCTTCAGCGCCAGATCTTCAAAGCATTTCTCTACATTTTCTCGAGTTTTGGCACTACTTTCAAGAAACAAAGATCCAAGCTCTTTTGCCAGAGAGATGCCTTCATCTCTACTTACAGCTCTTTCAGATTCCTAATATTTTTCAGAAATTACAACAATATAATGATAAGGAAAGATTAAATAAGAAAACAGGCTTATAAAGTTCTCTGCAATTGTTAAATAAAGATTTTATGTACTGGAGCGTTTAAGGTGCAGGTTCGACTGCATTGTGACAATGTGGGAAAGTATTTCAAACTTAAATACATAATAAGTTATTTTCAATTACTTATCTTATACTTGTCAACAAAGAAGAAGGGTAACTTACTCTATCAACTTTATTACCAACAAGCATTTTCACACAATCATGATTCGTGCAGTAGAGTTCAACTTCTTTCGCCCAGACGTCTGACAAATTTGTAAAGGTTTCTCTCCTTGTCACATCATAAACTGTTGTAACAGAAAAGATTAAGATATAATGTAGACAAGCAAAGAAATCGGAGTGCACACATTATGATTCTTAAGAATAATCTTCTAGAGATTGACGGGGGGTTCAATTCAAGTAGTTCTTGGCAGTACATTTGCAACTGAAAAAAAATCAGTCAATTCTTTTCTAGCCCATTTGAAAAGTGCCCTACATTTCATGATCAAATTGAACGAAAAAAATTTTGCTCGTTCAACCTTTTTCTTTTTTTTGAGCATCCTTATCACCAAGCAGCTCAAGTATCTTCTCTTTCTGTATTAGCTAAAAGCATTGCCTTGAATTATACAAGAATCTTGCAATTACGCAAATGGTGATCACAGTCTAAACATGTATCCAAGATTTGTCCTAAATAACAGAACACTAATTGTTCCAAGTTGCCTATCAGTAGCGTGTTGTCAATAAGCCATATATATGAATTACACATACCCAGAACAATCCCTTGAGCATTCCTATAGTAAGAGCTGGTTAGTGTTCTGAATCTCTCCTGTCCAGCTGCAAGAAGCATACCCATAGATATCAGTACAAGTTAAACCTCTCACTTAATGTCCATCGTTTCATTTTTCTCCTGCTAAGGAAAAAGTAGGCACAACGATGGTTGATAAAGCCCGCTGGTTAAAGAAGAATCACAGCCTTGAAGTGCAGGGTTTCATTAACCGTTGCATAAAGTAACAATTTATTTCAATGTTCACACACCAACTAACATGGTTTAAGTGTGTCAGTACCGGGGTTATCTTTTCAGTTATGCAAAGAATGGTTTTTCTCACGCGTTTCTAATTTCATTGCGTATTTTACTGTTGCATTGTTCTTGCAGCTCCCTATCTTAACAAATTAACAGTTAATTAACGGTATAGCCTCCTTTTTCTCAGGTCTTAGTCCAAAATGAAGGTAACACAAAGTCAACATAGTAAATTGGAAACATAAACAGAATAATACCACAGCGAAAAGCATACCTGTATCCCAAATTGTCAGCTTCAATCGCTTTCCACTTACCGTTAGCTGCTTGATCTTGAAGTCCACACCTTTCCACACAACCGGACAAAAAATTCTCAATGCGTGCATATAAAGAACGCATTAAGTCAGAGGCATTACTAATTCAATTTACAAGCACAGATCAGATCACTCGTCCCCTGTACTTTTTTTGAGAAACTTTAGGAATTGCAGAAGTATCGTTAATAACCAACAAAATGGTCAATAGTTGACATCATCTGTTGTCTCACTAATTAAAGATCAGCCAGCCTTAGCTAATCTTACAAAAGTCTCTTACTTGATACCGTGTTTATCAATCACTGAGTTCAATTCAATTTAAAAAAGATCCAAGAGCATTTGCCGGCCATGAATCCAAAACATCAACATTAAAGAAAAATGTGGCATTTAAGGAAATGGGTTAGAGTTGCCAAGTACCAATAGTTGGAGGAAGATCCTCTGCAGAGCTAGAAATGAAGCTAACAAGAAGACTGCTTTTACCAACACCAGAATCACCGATCAACAAGATCTTGAACGAGAGATCATACCCACTTCCCTGCCCTGAAGACGATCCCATCATTCAAATCCAAGAACTGACCCTTTTGTCTCTCTGTCTCTTTCTCGTTCACTCCTTTTTTTGCATTAAAGAGCAATAAAAATTCAATCTTGAAAATGAACTTCAAGGAAGCCTTTTTCCTCTCTGTCTAATGATGATCCAGACTTCTAGGTTGTTTGTTTCCCTCTCTTAAAAGTACAGTGAAAAGGATATGCACACTAATGCATATATAAAGACGAAGAGAACCACACAAAAAAAATTGAAAAAGGAAAGGTGGTGGAAATTAGCATCAATGCGAAGCTGTTTCTTTGAGTAAGAGAGATGTTGAAAACGGCTATCTCGCGAACACCTGACACCAACGTTATTCTTTACTTTTAGGTGCTGTTCTAAAGACTCTTTTTAGGGACAGAAGCGACGCCGTTTCCTTGGAACCCGCTCATGATGTCCAAACTAAGGGACCCACTAGGAGTTTCCTGCTGCGTGTCCGTCGGGTGAGGTGGCGTTGTCAGTTGGGACTTGGGGTTTGGCTAACTGTTAAGGTCAGTGTGTATTAGAAGGGTCCATTCTTAGCTGTTGACTGTTGAGACCCATTTTCACTTACTTAGCAAATAAAAATTGAATTCTAATTATTGAATTTTAAGTATTTACTAGTATTTTTTTACTTTTAATACTCGAGTGTCTATGAGAAGTTACAGCTTAAGCTCAAGCCATCCAAAGAAAAATCTCCTACACTAGTTAGGACATCTTTCTAGGGAAGAATATGCTGGTTTGTCTTCTTCTGCTTGTTTGATTTGAGAACTTCTTCCAAGTCTAAATCCAAAGAAAAGTTGTGGACCTTGAATTGAAAACAAGTTCTTGGTCTTGGCCTAATCTTTGTAGTAAGTGTGTTATTGTAATAGAAAGATTTGAAAATCACAAATTGTGAAAGGAATGTGACAATTGGAAGACACCATGATTAGGTTGGAGTGTTTTAGTTAACACAAACACACTCCCACGCCATTTGTTTACTACTTATAGGCTTTATAGCTTCTGTCAACACTGAAAAACAGGCTTCTTTCACTTTAACTTGTGGAAAAATTGATATTTTTAAGGAGGTGTAATGGTCCATCATTCTTGACAATAACTTTTGGAGTGGGTTCATGCTCATTAGAGATATGGGCAAAGCCTGCCTGCCTTCTGCTCTGTCCATTAATGGAACATACTCCTAAAGCTTGCTGCTTTATCAGTAGAAAAGAAATTGAATAGTACTAAGCAATGAAGCAGAAATAAATGTGCAGTACCATCCATCGCATTGTTGGTGTTTGTTGAAAGTCCCTTTCTTTAGAATTGAAGAAAACACCTCACCTTCCCCCTGGTGATAGCTACAGCTGACACCATCACAACATTAACTCAGTAAGGATTACTTAATTTATTGATATTTAGTACTTTCTACATCTGTTGTGTTAAGTGATTCGCTGGTAGTTTTTATTATGGATATGGAGTAACAGTCAGAAAATAGCCAACATAAGATTCTGAGTACTTGCTCTGATTTGTAAGAACAAATAACCAATAGAAAAAGTCTTACGTTTGCACGGCTTAAGGCATTCAATTTCATTCCAAAATTGATAACGACCAGTAGTTCTCCCTGGTAAGAATACGGTGGTATAGTGTTCTGTAATCTGTATACCGACTTCATCACCTTCATTTGAGAGATGATGCCTGATATAGCAAAATTGAACTATAGAACATGAATCATTCTGAATGGTTTCTGGTCCAGTTATGCCAACTAATTGAAATTTTCAGAATTTTTATTCTTGTAAAGATCCAAAGCTTGATGCACCATAACTTGTGCAGCACTTGATTTTCGAGGCTTTTCGTTTCCCTCAAGGATACTATATTTCCCTGCGACTGAAGTCCTCAACAAAGAATGGAAACATGAATGGATCAAGGGATCCTTATCGTGCTGCTTTAGGTAATTTAAAGCTAAACGCCTACCATGGAATTGTTCGTTGATTATTTATTCCTATGGAATATTAGCACTGATTCATATCTCAAGCTTTCAATGATGATTCTAGCACATCTTTTCAAGCAGGCATTCTTTAATTGGTGGACCCTGATCTAAAATATACTATTTCTATTACTCAATATCTTCAATAGTCCTTTATCTTAACGCTGGTTGCAATAACAAAGTTTGATTTCGTGTCACAAGAATAAGAACGAATGTATGATAGTCGTTATACTATGTTCAAATTAGTCTTTGTTTAAGCAATCTTATTCTTATCCAAAGTGCCTAACTTTTGACATTGCTTCTGATGCATAGTGTTTACTTATGGACACGAGGATGAAACAAGTAGAACAACAAGAAACCGACATGAAACCATGCATTTACCCATGTAAGTTGTCCAAACTTGTGGGAAAAACTAGTCAAATTAAATTACCCTTTGAACTCTCATTTCAAAAGCAGTTTGCCAATTTTATAACAGAACAAGTTTCCCTGAAACTCATAACAACATGGATTAATGTTAACATCAATTCGGATCTTATTGCAACCAATTATATAGTTGAGCAAAAAACGATTAGGGCATTGAATTTGGCCCAAGCAGCTGACAGAATCAAGAAATTTTAATTGCTGACCTGTTTCCCCTGCTGAGATTGAATTTGGGAAATCTTACACACTTTTGTCTAAGCTGTATTCATCTTATAGCCGTAACTTAAAACATAGCGTATGCAAGTTCAAAGGGGCTTATCAATAGAGAGGCACAAGGCCCATGAATTGATGTCTCAAAGCACAGGAAAAAAATATGCATCCTGGGATGGATACAGCTGCCAAAGTACCGACAATATAGTAAATATAAGCAAATTTGGTTTCCAAGGACAAAAGGGTCATCAGCCTCACCCAAGTTCAGTTGATTTTTGTGTTCATCCAATACAAACCCCCTTCAATTTGTAATCATATAACAATTTCACAAGAACTGAAAGATCAGAAAGAAAACTTACAAAAATTAAGGGGGAGAAAAGGAGAAGGGGACTGCATCGCTGTACTTGTACAGAGATTGCAGAAGGGGCCGAGAGATAAATTTTCATGCATACAAATGCAACTGAGCCAAAATACTTTTAGACGGGAATACTTTTTGTATGAACTCTAGGAAGCGGCTGGAGTAGACTGTAGGATCAACAGAAGAGATGGACAACGAATCAAATTGGAGAGATTTGTACGCGTGTTCAATCTTCTTACTCAAATTGTACTCTTGCAGTATATCGATTATACCCACGTACAGAACAACGTCGTATGCTTCATGAAATGTCTGTTTTTCTTCTTTCCCTGGAATCTGCTCAGCCCTTGCTGGCATGTTGACACCAAGCTGGATTTGGAGCCTGCTCACAAAGTTCAAAATTGACAACATAGAGGCATTTGCAAGAACATAAAAAGGGCTAGCATATTTTATAGTATTTAAACCGCACGAGACATATTTCACCTCGCATCACCTATTTGTCCATAGTTATCATATAGATACTTATCCTTCAGAAGTTGAGCAAAATACAAGAACATGTAGATACTTATCCTTCAGAACACAGGTTTTTATTAATTCCAATAATCAAGAAAACTCACACTAGCTTTCTTAGGCATATTCATTTTCTTCAGAAATGAACTATCAAAAGGGAACTGTTACAAGTAATATATGATCCATTTTTGGATCTCGCCTAACAGTTTAAAGTTCAATCCATCGGGGGAACACGTTTTCTATGCTCATTGGAGAGGCTTAGTATAAGTTTTTAAGAAGAAATCTACTTGAAAGGAAACCTGGAAGAAACTTTAAAAGAAATCTGTCTTTATATTGGACAGGGGAAACTGTATATAATTTTAATATTGTTGTATAATATAAGATAATTCTGGTATCTTATTTTAAACTATTAGTATTAGATTGAATTCTCTTACCTTTGTAAATAAAGGAGTTAAAACCAAGTTAATTAGAAGCACCGTAGTGCCTATTTTTCTCTTCTAGAGTAATTATGATAACCTCTGGGAATTCAAATATGAATTCTACTAATTCATGCTTTATGGCCAGAATAATAAGAAAGGTTCAAGGATATCATACCTTGCTGTGCCAGGAAGGAGGAGATCCACTTCCTCGTCACCAGCAGATGAGGCCCGCAGTCGGCTACCTCTAATGTGAGAACCCACTACAACACTATTATCACTTCCACGAGGAACCAACACAAGGCCCTGTGGGTATGTTTCATCTTCTATACTAGTATCTGCCATTAGACATCATAAACAAATTCAGATACGAGAACATCGCTATAAGCAATTCTACGAACCATGAAGTAAAAGAAGGGTGAGATATGTCAGTCACAAAAGGACAGATGTCATATCAAAAACGTATGTTACATTTGGTTCACTAGTGATCATACACAAAATACACTTCCATAAACATGGGCGTTTACGTTCACCATTCTAACACACAAATTTGAAAAGGAACAGAAACAAAACTAAAAGCGAAAAGGAGGTACATGTTTGTGCAGATTCCAAACCTATCTCAAACAGACAACTAAGTCAATCCTTATTTTTCTGGGTAGCAAAACTTAATCGGAGGTAGAAAACCTAGACAAGTAAAACGACCAGTTCTAAGACAGCTAATACAGACTAGCCCTCATTCTCCGGCGACATTAGCATACCAGCTATCAGTACCAGAAGCATGCTCTATATGAAAACTTGTCGTTTTCCAGATTTCTTAGCTCTTTTCTTTACACTCTGCATTCCTATTTAGGCAGATTTAACAGGTTAACAGCACCTCCTAGGAGAAGATAATGTGTTTATTAAGAAACCCACCTTCCTCTGCAAGAACTCCCAATGCTTCACCTCTTATACCTCGGTTGTAGGACATTGAAGATCGTAGATGTTGTGGGGCTCGATAATGCACACCCAATAAAAGGCTATAATCCATAATGCGCTGTGCTTCCAAAAATTTGCTATCTGTCTCTATCTGGCTGCTTATAAGAAAAACATACAGTAATGATTCCATAGGTCTAGGAACAACATGAATATGCAATCCTTAAGTAGCATGCATATCCAGCCAAATACATTGGAAATTTAATCAGGCACGACAATATAGTAATTAGACATGATAGGTAAAGTTCCGTCACTTTTTAATACATAAACTCCAATTAGTTTCCTCAAAATATCTTATAACTTACCATGTAATTAGAGGCTACTGTTTCCTAACACTGAAACTCAGACAAAAAATCAACATAAGTTATATAATACTCTCTGCATGGTTCTCATGATATCACATATCTTTCCAGCTTCATGGTGGAAAGAAAAGTTCTCAGCAAAAAATTATTGCAACCAAGTTCAAGCATGGCTCAAATGAATGGTATTCTCAAATGGAGAGTAGGCCAGTGTTTCTGTAAATCTTTTTTCTTGCATATTTCCTTGAATGAAAATTAGGAGAAGAATTTTGTCCTCGACAGAAGAAATATTTCTTTTTAATTTTTTAAAGAAGGCTCAACAGCTAGGAGCAGTATCTTTCTGTTATATAGATTTTGCAATAGTCTGCCACAAAGTAGAGAGTTTAAAGCTTATACAGTGCCATCCTGCAATTGATATCTCCTTGTATGAAAATGAAAACAAGCTTTGTCTTAGTCCTTGTTGGGGGAATCTAGAAATAGGAAAGTCAAAGGAGCTTATGTGATGATATGAGCTGCCTCTCTCAGTTACACAATAGATCAATAACTTTTCATCTTTGGTTTGAGAAGAAATTTGTAAAGATGTAAGTTTTAAGCTTTAAGACACCCATCCTGCAAGTGATATCCTGGAATTTTAACATAGGATAGCCACATTGGATCAATTTGGTGAAATTCTTTGGAAGACGAAAAAAGAAAAGAGAGCAAGCAAAAGGAAAAATGCATAATTTAACTAATTTACAATGGGAATAGCCAACTTCAAAAGCTAAGATCACAACTACATAGGCAAGGAGAGACCACTTACTTTAGCAACGCTTCCCTCCAAGAAGGTTCCAGGTAGAAGGAATAGTTAAGGTCCAAATCTTTTAGTGTTGTGTTTTCATCAATTTCGATCTTGTCTGTAGATCTACCTAGTGATGACCCTTTCAAATCAAACCTTCGATGTATTCTTAACTCTGTGCAGAACATATTCCCCATCACCACAAAGCGAAACTGCAATGTAATCACATGAACATTAGCTTTGGAAGCATAAAATAAACTGCAAGACCAGTTAATACCAATTTGTTTCATATCAAATTATATACGAGGCAAACTTAGAACAGGATAGTATATATAGAAAGAGCAGCATCATGATATGATACAGATTAACGATAGCAATTACCTTCTGTCCACTTGAAGGTTTAATTCTGTGGAGCCCAAAAAATTTGGTTATGAGTGTATTCTCATATGATCTCACATGATGATGATAGTCCGGAAGCATTTTCAAGAGTACCTACAAGTCAGAACTATTGTGAGAAGAATTCAATATCGTTAATTGAGATATGGAAAATTCAAATAGCTGAATCCGTCAGAGCTAAGAATTCTTTCTTTTAAGAATTACCACAGTAGTTCAATTAAAAGCATTATTTCATTGGATACTTATCATGGCATGTGCCATTGGACCCACTATGTGGATAGGTTTAATTTCGAAAGAGTCCTAGATTTCCTATCAGTTAGTAAAAGTGTAACCAAACTAGGGGGCTTTTAGCAACATAACTGTTTTCAAATACAGGCCGAACTTTCTATAAACAATCTCAGGTCCTCAGCTTTCCTCATATAAAGTGAACAGAAGGAAATTGAAAAGAAAAGGCATCGATGATGTGCTCGTTGTAGTTGTCGTATAACAAAGACAATTTTCAAACAAAGATGGCAAACCTGGACTTCGGTCTTCCGTAGTGTCTTAATCATGAAGCGATCATCTTGAGACAAGAAAAAGATGCTACCACTTTTTCCAGGAGAAGAAAGCTCCCTAAGGGCGTCATTTCCACAAATAGACATCATGTAGTCAGCAGCATCAATCTTGAACATTTCCCTTAAATTCCTGCAATGAGATTAATAAGGTTGATCCAGCATGGAAGAAATACAACTTTTCAAAAATAAACATGAAAGAAATACAATCCAGGGATCTAAAAACATAGTAAAGTTAATGATATGGGTTCGAGGGGTTATAAACCTAGAACAATAGATACCAAACAATTGGACTGACAGAAAAGTTTAATAATATTAGAAAAAAGGAAATAGAATGCCAAAATAAATGTTATGCAATGTAGTTCTAAACATCAAAATAATAAAAGGTCAAGAAAAGAAACCTGAAAACCATTGGGCAGTAATCTTTCCACTTGAAGTCATCCGATTGATGAGTTGGTGTCAACTGAGACCCAGCTTTTGGAAAGTGCATCCAAAAGCTTGCCTTTGGGCCAAAATCGGATTGACGTACTTCTCGCCTCTGTACAGGAGTAATTTTCCCAACAGTATACCTGATCATATTCTAGTGCACGTTCAACAACTCAATTCTTAAAGATAACAAGATTGGTGCATGGATAACAATCAATATCATCTCCAAATTATGACTGTGATGACAAACATACCATATGTTTTCTCACTATCGATACTGGATATCGCAACAATCATATTTTCACAACTGGAGAAGTTAAAAGAGGGCACTGTAACTAACTTATATCATTACTTAAAAATAAATAGTAAACTTGATCTAACTAAACTATAATTGCACACAAAGCTACAAATTGTTCCACAAAAATACGTTGCTTTAACAAGAAATGGACAGAGGATCAGAAATAAACAAACCAAGTAATGGAACTGTGTCAGATAATGAAAGGAACAAATGAGACAGAACACATGTTAATATCATTAGAGTGAACTATCACCATGCTACTTTAGATGTTCCATAAGATCCAAAGTTGACGTACCTGATTCCAAGTTGCAAACTGAGCATTAGATCATAACTCCTATGCCCTTTGATGATCATTTCACCAGGTCTCTTGACGTCTTTTGCAAGCTTTCTTTCCCGTCGCTTTGCTCTTCTGGATGATGGTGAAAAACTATTATTTAAGACAAGTTCACTAATCAAAACACCTTGCATATATTCGCGCTCCAAGATAGGCGGTGTGTTTATCTCAATCTCTCTGCCTATACCATCAAAGGTGGATTCTGACTCTAAAGATGAATCATGTCCAATCTCCTTTTCAATAGAAACCTCAAGACTCCAGCGCCTTTCCAAGGAAACATTCTTGTTGCGAGATTGCTCCAAAGTTAACAAACTTCCTTTGGAAAGTTTATCAGTAGAATCATGACCAGATCCATGCTCATCACGAACCTTGACATTTGTCATACCCACTAAAGATACATGGTTGTTCCTCCTCAAATCTGGCAGTAACCCCCTTTTTCTTAACGCATTAAGATATCGTTCTTGTACAGCTGGAAATCGGCTGCCTTTAGGGTAATATGATCCTTTTCCATCCTTCAAACCACGTGTCCACATTCCAACATAGCAGCCGCCATCATTCCAACTATACACACCAAATCCATGCATCATACCATTTAACCAGCTTCCTTCATATGAATCCCCATTTATCCATGTAAGAGTCCCTTTCCCAGTCATTTTCCCACCTTTCATATTCCCGAGATAGACATTGCCATTAGCCCAGTTATACTTTCCGGGTCCTTCTGGACTTCCTTGGATCCAAGAACCCTCAAAGATATCTCCATTAGGATGGACTTGATATCCCAGACCATGTTTGAGATTCAACTTCCATCTTCCTTTGTATGTCAGACTAGTAGAACCAATATAAGTACCTGTACCATGAATATAACCCCCAGAAAATTCACCCTCATAAGCTGCTCCAGAAGGCCACAAAAGTTTTCCATTTCCATGTCTCATCCCCCTTCTCCACTCACCCTCATAAACACAGCCATCCAACCAAACATACTTCCCATTACCCTCAGGCACACTACCGAGCAATGACCCGAAATACGATTCCCCATTGGGAAGAAAAAGCTCCCCAATTCTAAAAGCAGCAACTTCAGAAGACGTATGGACAGCTTCACCGTTGATAGATATAGATGTACGATCTGTATCTGAAATAGCACCAACAGATTTTGTTCTGTCTGAAAGACTTAATGCTCGTTCTCCATTATCAGCAATGGCCACTGGGCCAGACATGCATAATGCCCAAAAGTTTACAATTCCTTACACAATTAAAAGTTGTTTAAACATGTCATGGGATATTGTAGCCATACAAGTATCACCAAGACACTGTAGCGTTTGATTCTAATGCTCTTGTTCTCTTATCTGTCAAACAAAGAACAGACTTGTAAGCAAGGAAAACAAGACAAAATATAAATTCCACAAAATCATCCAATGGAACCATAAAATAGAAGCAGCTTTAAAGCTCAATCAGATAAATAAGAAGCCTATTTCAGTTATTATGCTTAAAACATTCAATTCAAAACTTTTTAAGTTTTAATCGCACAACTGACTCAATCCCCAATATCACTATTGTTGTTTCCGTTGATAGCAAGAAAAAGCATATATACACCAATTCACTAGCAAAAACTTCAAAATGGTTATGACAAGTGGATTAGCACGGTTTATATTTACCATCTTTTAGTTATGAATGTGTTGATATCTTTCTTCCAAAGTAATAATAAATCAAGTATTTGAACTCTCCATTAGATACAAACAAGAGACAGACTAGAAAAACAAAAATATGAGAAATTGGACAGGTAGATCACCCTGAACACTTAGCATCATTCCATAAAATTGAACAAATCGAGCACATCCGAGGAGAAACGGCGTCCAAAATCCAAATACATCAACAGAATAAACAAAATAAGTGCATAAAAAGAGAAGAAAAGGCCAGTTCGTAAATAAGGCAAAATCAAGCAGGCAGCTGGCAAACAAGCAGATCTTTCTGCAAGAATTGTCTTTCTGCAAGAATTGTCTTTCTGCGAACCATAATATACAAAAATATGTAGCGAAGTCGTTCCCTGTCATTTTCCACCTTTTTCAAAAGGCCATCAAACTCCCTTTTAACCTGTGCCATACACGCGCCCAAATTTCCAGAAAAGAAACAAACAACGCCACCAGAGTTCTTAAGACTACTAAAGCTATATCCCTTTGATAGAAAGATGAATAGAATTGGAGGACGCACTAATAAAGTCAAATCATTTTTTATCAACGGCAAGCAAGAGTGTTAATAGGTAGACATCTCTTTTGCTATTTTCTTTTATCCCCCTCGTTTCAATTCTCCATTCCAAACACAAAATCTTCGCCTTTACTTACAAACACAGATAGATTTCCACAATTCCATCCAACAGATCTCACGATCGCCGAACGAACTGAACGACGCCGAAACTTAGCAGTTGGAATCAGATTTGACCAAACGAAACCAAAAAAAAAAAAAACACGCGAAACGGAAAAAATCATAACATAAACGCTAAATCATCAGGCTTGCTTCTCGTAATCTGCACGCAAACAATCGTATCACAGACAGAGCGTGAGAGAGAGAGAGAGAGAGAGGAAGAACCTTGAAGATCTAAGAAGCAGAGTGAATGTAGGCCACCGAAGTTAAAGTTTCGGAGCTTTGTTGACGAGGGTCAGGTACTGAGACTACTACTACTACACACAAAGCAAGGAGCCGCCTTCTTCAACTCAGCTTTTTTAATATTCTCTTCAACTCTGTAACTGTAAACCTTTTACTTCGCTTTTAGCTTTTGAACAACAATCAATGGCTTCTCACGTCCATCTCTCCGACAGTGACGATTTCATTTTATATGGGATCCAATCCCAACGCGCTCTACAAAGCTGGATATGACTGACTTTTTAGTAACTAATTCGCATCCCTCCGTCCTTAAATTTTTTTTTTACATTTATTTAATATTTTATTTGTTTATCTCCTGGGTCCTGCAGATTTAATTTAAGAGTTGCCGTAAGCTGTAATTAATATTAAAAGGGCCATTTGGGGATTAATTAATGAAAATGTCGCTTAATACATATACGACCCACCGTTTCTGCAGAGCCCGGTTTGACCTTGAGTGTTTGTAGTTGATCGTGACCTTTGTGGGTCCCACTCAAAGCTTGCTATTAAAAAAATGAGTCTAAATTTTCTGTCTCATTTTATAGTGTTTTATTGTATCGAATGAATTTTAGTCATTTATTTATGTTGGTCTCGTATGGATCTCGTATAAATAAACGTGGGTCTCACATAAATGAATGACTGAGATTCTATGGAACACAATAAAATACCATAAAACTGGACAGAGGATCTTGTCTCTAAAAAAATGTTCTAGAATACTAAAAATGTAGATTTTATATTCCAAACAGGTATTCGTTTTTCTTTCTGCTTTGTTCTCTTGCTATGTCTTTTTAATGTTTTATAAGGTGACGTACAAGGTGTGCGTACATAACCTACTATCTTAATGTTACTGTCCGAAAAGGAACCTGGAGTCGTAACTTAAAAGCCTCCGATATTACATAAAAAATACCAAGTTGTGTGTTCTCCATCATCAAATGTTCATGTCATGTAATAAACTTGCATATATGGACATGAGGAGATGAGTTTAAATAGTTATTAGTGGTTGGGGTTGATGAAATATTACATGTCAACAAGCATTCTTAGCTGGGGTAGGTATGGTTAGTGACTGATTAGAGAGGTATACTAAGGTATGTTGATTGCGTTTAGTGTTAGAATCGTTAGTAGTTTATGATTGATTAAGCATAAGATAGAAGTCGAATAACGGGTCAAAGATTGCAGGCACGTGTGATTTTCTACAGACAATACGTTTGCCCGTATGCCCTTAATTTAATCAATTTAAAAGAATTTATATAAATAGAGCCGTAGAACATAAATATGTCGATAACCATGAGTCACGAGAAAAGAACTCGAGCTCTATCAATTCGAGAGGCGATAGAATGGACTTCGAAAAGAAACGGTATCAGGTCCAAAATGGCAAATTTCAGAGTGGGATGTGTCATACCAATGTGCAAACTTGCACATAAGAGGTGAGTCTTTTTTTTTTGTTTTTTGTTTTGGTTAGCTCACGAGACATTCTAAGAGAGTCTCAATTATGAGAAGATGCTTTGAAGCCATCTACTTTCAGACTAATCTCCGCTCGCATTAGGTCAGTCCGTAAGGGGTAAAGTACCGGTTAAATAAATTTCTCCATTTTCAGGACTCGAACTTGAGACCCCTGGTTAAGGGATGAGAGTGCTAAACCACTTATACCAACTTATTTGGTTAAGAGGTGAGTCATTTAGCAACATGTAAAGTTGTTACTTTGAAACTATAAAATCCCGGGTTTAATTCATGCAAAATAATATTTTTGTAAAAATACAAAAAATGTTATATACATTATAACTCTTCGTGTCTGTACACTGAATATGTTGACTTAAAATAAGGGGTATAAATGGTAAAATTAGTCTTTAGTAGTTTTTCAATACATCAAATTACGTGTTTTATTTGGCTACAATTTATCTTAATCTTGAAAGAAATTTATTGAAAGATATAAGAATATTCAAATATCATTTAAATTAAATTTATCACTTAATTTTAAGTTTTTATTTTTTAAATAATTTATTTAAAATATTTAATTTATGAATTATTATATCTATAGAAAAGTAGTGAATCACAATTAAAAGTACGAATAATCTCTTTAATATGAGATTAGTTTATCATTAGTACTGATTCGACGTTCTTATCGTTATAAGGGAAAATATCTTCTTCGTACTAAGACACCAACAATATGCGCTAATCTAAAAGTTGTACAACTTAATTAAGGAATGTAACACGTACCATTTGTTGGATAGGTCAACTTAATTAGTGGCTTTGGCATCACTAATAAGAACAATGTTATCTTAATTAGGTGGCGAAAAAGTTTTAGTACTGCGTATATTGTCCAGCATTGTCTTAGATAATTAAGCGTTGATTACGTTTGCCACTTGGCGCTAGATGGATCATACGCAAGACGAATTAATCTTTTCATGCATGCAAATTATTTAGGGACTTGGGGCGAAAGAGAATAATCTAGACGATTTGTCGTATAATACATGTGTGGCAAAAATGGGCTAACACACGTACTAATCGTAGAGTCTGGATCTCCTGTCTAATATTATGGTATTTTATTGTGTTCAATAAATCTCAACCATTTATTTACGTGGATCTCATGTAGGTCCCATGTAAGTTTCGCAAAATAAATGGCTGAGATTTTATGAGATAGAATAAGAAAAGGTAATATTGGACAGAAGATCTTGTACCCTAATCATACCACTTAGAGGTTGGATCCTATATATATATATATATATATATGTCTTTTTTTATTAGTTATAGTGTGAGCAAGATACATATGCTGTCTGAAAGCAACTACTGTTCCTCTTGTTGGCTCACTTACACTGGTATGAAGGAAAACGTTTTATAAACTATTCATGAGTGGAGAGAATCTAGACGTCTATAATCGTGTTGGATCATTATCCTTCTGCACATTTCTAAAGTTGTGAACGAGAATGAGCTTGTAGGGAACAACCGTAAGCACACATAATAGTAAGTGGGACATACGCACTCTCAAGAATGAACATCATGCACACACCTATACAACTATAATTAGGAAGTAACCTCTGTATATAGCCACTCAAGTCTCTTTATGGAAAACATATCAGCAACTTTGTTCAACTCCATTGAACATTTCCTCAACAAAGGATTTTTGCCACCAGCTGTTACGACTCTCGTGATCTAATTGTTAACCTCGTAATATTCAAGTCTGCCAGACAAAAGATGAATTAGGTTGGCCAGTTTCCCAAGTTGAAGGAAGTAATTAAGATAAATACAGCCTGCTAGGCCACAAAAAATAGTACAGGAACATCTCACTTTCTTCATAGAATTTTGACTACATACATGAATGCGCAGTGCATAATACCTAACAAAAACGAGATGTCCCTTTATATCGGATGCTACCACTATATTCCAATCATAACTGTTCTGATTCAGGCACATGGAGAGCTTATGGTTAAATGAGGTAGCAGTCCTGGACTATGACTTGCTAAGACAACCAGCCTGAGATCAATGGGACATTGGGACCGAAGCCATCATATCCCTCCACTTTACTTCATCGTCAACATTCCCATTATGACAAGTATAACATCTACAGTAATTGGAACTTGTAAGTTGGAATAGTATCTGCTGTTATACCATGTTATACATTTCAGAGCCATGGGGCTCATGAGCTCCTTTTACTTATTTACAGGTATTATATGTGTATGGACGAAGGTCACTTAACTGAGTTCAGATCTTCTGTCCAGTTTTATGGTGTTTTATTGTGTCCAGTGAATCTCAGCCATTTATTTATGTGAGTTTCACGTAAGTCCCGCATAAATAAATACGGGTCCCGCAGAAATAAATGGTTAAGATTCACCGGATACAATAAGACACTATAAAATTAGACAGAGGATCATTCCTCTACTTAACTAATAGGTGTCTTGTATACAAAATTAGTTATTACCATAACGGTAATTAGTTATTACCATAACGGGTATTTTAAGTTTACATATATTGAAATTATGGATCTAATGTCGTGGACAACTAGAACTATCCTTTACACGTCGCCCACAAAAATATATAAAAATATCCATAAAGAGATAGGGTTTATGGTAATGTGTTGGATGGTGGTGGTCGGTATATAAGTATATTAGGTGGGGCATCAAAATGTCACTTTCCACCTCCATTTCCAGTAATGACAACTTCGTCTTCTGGTGCCGGCAACCGACCACTTCCACCGCCTACCAGTTGATTAGTGCCATATATTCTTAGTTTGCTGTATATAGTTTGTTCTTCATTTTCTAATTCTATACTTTAATTGTTCTTATTCTCCTACATTCATTACCAGTACTTTCTCTCCTCTGGAAATATCAAGCACTTACTAATCTGCACGCTTTGTTCCTTTCTCTTTGGCGCTCGTTGTTAGACCAAATATTCGGCTCATCTGCGTGCCTTTCCACATTTCTTTATGTGACACATGATATTCTTCAAGAGTCATTTTGATTAATAAACTTTTCCAAATCAAGCAAACTTAGGTCAAGAAAAGAACAAATATCTAGTTCCTTCTATTGTAAAAACTCTTTGGAATTTTGAAGTTCTAACTCTAATGCACCTAACTAAACAACAACTAAAATAACATTAACAACATTTAATAAAATTCTGTTAAAGCAGAGTTCAATTTTACGGAGTCTTATCCTTAATTAATAATATTTTACTTTATCCGTATCTTTTATTTTTGGTGCATAAATTATCATAACGTGTAAATTTATGGTCATCTCACAAGATCAACATAAGGTTTTCTCAATACGTTTAAAAGTACCCTATTCATTTATCTTTTAGCTTAGTACGAGATGACAAACTTTCATCGATTTAGAACACAGCCAATATTCTTCTTGCTCGTCCAATGATTTTTATTTTGTTTGTTCTTTGCTTTCATTGTCATTTGCACATGTACAGTACAAGGTTCTTGAGTGGATGTCCATCTCCACTATCACGAGACAAGCAGACCAAGGTTCCAAACTTTCAACCCTAGTTATTTTGTACACAAAAATGGAAAAGGAGTCATTTATTTGAAATCCTCTAGTGGCTGGTTGCGAAGTTGCTCATAATAGAAGTATTCAAAGGGACATCTAATCTTTGTTCTTGTTAACTTTTTCTTATATAATTGTAACCTTTAGCCTACCAGAATATATCCCTACAGAGGTATGCACGGTCACAGAGTACTAGCCTAATTAAATGTAACGTTAATTTGGTAGAATATGCTTGTCCAAGCAACCACATGTCACTCTAGAGCTATCCCTCTCCAAATTTGGTAATAGAAATTTACTGAGTAGTTTAATTTAGATATAAAAGTTCTTTATTATCTCTTCTTGTATCCTAAAGGCTACTTTTAATTTTATAGTACAGTTTAATATGGGATATAAG
>JAOTIZ010000005.1:39239017-39249846 GCA_027123425.1 Erythroxylum panamense | reverse complement strand
TTAAATATATTTTAATTATTAAATGAATTTTTATTTGAAAATTTATATATTTTGAAGATATTTTAAATTTAATAATATTTATTTTCTTAAATTTAATTTATATAAAATTATTTAATAAAATTAATTTATTAGTAATTTTTGTTAATAATTAATTAAATGTATAATATTAAATTAAATTATTTATAAATCTTATTAAACATAATATATTAATATATTAAATAATTAATATATATTTATTTGATAGTAAGAAAATAAAAATAAAAAACAAAAACTACTTTTTAAAAATAAAAACACAAATCAAAACTTAATAAACTTGTTTTTAAAACTAAATTTGGAAATAAAAATAAACATAAACAAGCCTTATTGTTAGGATTGTTAATAAAAGATGGCTTGTTAATATATATGCGTTGGCCCATAATTCATCATGTGTTCCAATAAACCGAACGACTCAATTCCCAGCCTAAACAAAAGCTTAAACCCTTAAACCCTCACCCAACCGGTAACCACAAGACCACCGCGTTGAGCCATAGCTACAAAAGAGACTCGCGGCGGCAATGGTGAAGGCCTACCTTCGATACGAACCGGCGTTGGCCTTTGGTGTCATAGCGTCGGTTGAGTCGAATATATCGTACGACTTCTCTGGGAAGCATATTCTCGCTCCGGCGCTCGAGAAGATCGGAGTTTGGCATGTCAGGCAAGGTGTCTGCACCAAGACCCTTGCTCCGTCCAACTCCTCCCGTAATAGTCCGTCGCTTGCCGTTACTTCGATTGCATCGTCACCTTCATCTCTGGTAATGTTCCGTTATCAATTACTTGTTGATTGAACTGTTTGTTGAACAAGATGTTTTTCAGGGTTTTATTATCTCTCGAGTAGCCACAAATGTATCTATCGAGTCTAAAAAGTGCATACTGTGTTAAATTTCATAATTTCTATAGAAAGTTGTTCAGTTTAATTATGTTTTGAAATGATGAATTAGGATGTGAAAGTTATATTTTTATTTGGTCTCCAGATAGCAAGTGGTTATGGAGACGGTAGTATAAGAATTTGGGATAGTGAGAAAGGGATTTGTGAAACCACGTTGAATGGGCACAAAGGGGCAGTCACTGTTTTGAGGTACAACAAGGCTGGGTCTTTGCTTGCATCTGGAAGTAAAGATAATGATGTTATACTGTGGGACGTGGTTGGTGAGGCTGGTCTTTTTCGCCTTCGTGGGCATCGTGACCAGGTTTGTTTGTTGAGATGTTTCATAAATGGTGAAAAACTGTTGGGTTTCTTTTACATTTCCCTTTTTTTCGTTGCCATTGTCTTCACTGCAGGTTACCGACCTTGCTTTCTTGGAATTGGGTAAAAAGCTTGTTAGTTCTTCCAAAGACAAATTTTTGAGGGTGTGGGATCTTGAAACACAGCACTGTATGCAAATAATTAGCGGTCATCACAGTGAAATTTGGTCGATGGATGTTGACCCTGAAGAAAGGTACTTGGTCACTGGTTCTGCAGACCCTGAGCTTAGAGTTTATACACTTAAGCATGAGATGGTGGATGGACAATCTACAACAGAAAATGGAACTCAACCTGTGAACTATGGAGATTTATCTACTCAAAATAAATGGGAAGTTTTGAAGAAGTTTGGGGAAATTCAAAGGCAAAGCAAAGATAGAGTTGCAACTGTTAGATTCAATAGCTTGGGAACTTTGCTGGCTTGTCAAGTGGCTGGAAAAACAGTGGACATATATTGTATTCTTGATGATGCTAATGCAAAGCGTAAAGCAAAACGGAGGCATCGTAGGAAGAAAGAGAAGAAATCCTCAAAAGGGGCGGCTGAGGTGGCTGCAGGTAAAGATGAAAAAGTTGATGTTGAAGAAGACGGAAATGACACCAGCATTACCGTTCTGGATGTTTTCAAGCTGCTTCAAGTAGTTCGAGCAAGGAAAAAGATCTGTTCCATTTCCTTCTGCCCTGTGACTCCAAAGAACTCTATGGCTACTTTAGCACTGTCTTTGAATAATAACTTACTGGAATTTTATTCTCTTGAAAGCAACGCATCCACAAAGTCTTTTTCTATTGAGCTTCAGGGACACCGGTCTGATGTCAGAAGTGTTACACTTAGTTCAGACAATACGCTGTTGATGTCCACAAGTCATAATGCAGTAAAATTTTGGAATCCAAGTACCGGTTCTTGCCTTAGAACTATTGATTCTGGGTATGGACTATGCGGTTTAATTGTTCCACATAACAAATATGCCCTAGTTGGAACTAAAGAGGGCAAGATAGAACTCATTGATGTTGGGAGTGGCACTTGTGTTGAGGTTGTGGAAGCGCATGGTGGTTCTGTGCGATCGATTATTGCTGTTCCAAATGAAAATGGATTTGTCACAGGCAGTGCAGATCATGATGTGAAGTTTTGGAAATATCAAATGAAACAGAAGCCTGATCAAGTATGGCCTTCTCACTACTTTTTGTAATTATAGTATGCTTTTTTTTAATATTGGAAAATTGATTCTTTATGGAATACAATTGCATGTCAAAGAACTCAAGTTAAAATGTTTTTGCTCGTTTACAGGATACTAAGCAGCTAACAGTGTCAAATACAAGGACTATGAAGATGAATGATGATGTTCTAGTGGTTGCAATTAGCCCTGATGCTAAGTACATTGCTGTTGCACTCTTGGATTGTACAGTAAAGGTTAAGAGTTCTTTGAGATTTCTAGTTTTATGCTTTCAATGCCTTAGTCATTTTAGTTGAGTGGTGAATAAAAGACTAAGCAGGTGCAGATTAAAAAAAAAGAAGGAATTATTATAATGTCAAAGGAGGTGGAAAGTTATTCTGTCTATGTTGATGATAAACTTGATGAGTTTTCAAACAATTTTAGGTTGGTGTCTGGTTATATCTTTTGGAGCTCTTGAATTCTGCATGAACCCTACATTTATATGCATCACGTGTAGCCAGTTAAAAACTTTTATCCCAATAAACGTACATGTGTAACTTGTGCTACCACCTATCATCACACTTTTCTGAAACGAATAAAAGTTGCTATTCACACTGTAATTTCTATAAGAAGGGAGAACTAGAGATTGTGAAACTGTCAGCAGTAATTGTAATTAGAAGATGGAAGGTTAGTAAAGTTATAATGCCTCTTCATTCTGAGAGGCATATGACATAATTCCATTACATCAAGCTGAAGGTTTGAAGGCGTCAACTGATTACTGATTGTATCAGTCCTTGCTTATTCTGATACTTATGAAGTCTGAGTATTTTTCCAATTTACAAGAAGTAATCAGGATAGGAATTAACTCATCAGTTTAACAGTTTTGCTTATATCAAATGTTTCATGATGGTAGCTTATAACTTATAACTTTGTTTTTTATAGTTTCCATTAGGATTATTTATTCTGGAAAAAAAAAATTTGTTAGTTCCTTGAGTCATTTATTTTTCTCACATGCTGAAGTCCATGATCCTTCAGGTATTCTTCATGGATTCTTTGAAATTTTTTCTGTCATTGTACGGTCACAAGCTCCCGGTGCTATGTATGGACATATCATCAGATGCGGCTTTGATGGTTACAGGCTCTGCAGACAAAAATTTGAAAATCTGGGGGCTGGATTTTGGTGATTGCCATAGGTCTCTTTTTGCTCATAATGACAGGTGCTACACACTTATAGTTGCTTTGGTACATATGTTTTTTCTCTTTGATTTGGGTGATATATTGTTTTACAATTCTAATAATCTCTGTATGTCTAGTGTCATGGCCGTGCAATTTGTTCGCAACACGCACTACATGTTTAGCGTGGGGAAAGATCGCCTTGTAAAATACTGGGATGCTGATAAGTTTGAGTTGCTTCTAACACTTGGAGGGCACCATGCAGATGTTTGGTGTCTTGCAATCAGTAACCGTGGTGAGTTTGTTGTCACAGGGTCTCATGACCGATCCATACGCCGTTGGGATCGTACTGAAGAGCCATTTTTCATTGAGGTATTTTCATTTTTCTCACCCCCCCTCCCTTTGAGTGTTTGGTAGTTCATTTGTTTCTCCTGACGTATCCTTACTGCAGCTTGATTTGAAAATTTTATGTGTCGATAACACATCAAGTAAGATATATCATTGATTTTGCAGGAAGAGAAAGAAAAAAGGTTGGAAGAAATGTTTGAGGACCTTGATAGTGCATTCGAAAACAAGTATACACCCCACGAAGAGCTTCCAGAGGAAGGGGCTGTTGCCTTAGCAGGAAAGAAAACTCAAGAGACTCTCACGGGAACTGACTTGATTATTGATGCTTTAGATGTAGCAGAAGTAGAAATGAAACGTATTGCTGAACATGAGGTATAGTGGTGCTCCTTATGACTTTGTTTTCCCTTATTTGATGTTTTTGGCCCATTAGGTAATACCTTCACTTTTTTGGACATAATGACCTTTTCCATGTAACATGATGAGGGGAAGCTTAATGTTGATTTGAGCTTGAGAAGACCTGATTCTTATGCATCTGTTTTGAAACTGGCATATTTATATATTTCTCAGGAGGAGGAGATCCATGGGAAAGTTGCTTTCTTCCAACCAAATGCTGTCATGCTTGGCCTGTCTCCATCTGATTATGTTCTCCGTGCACTCTCAAATGTTCACACCAATGATTTGGAGCAGACGTTACTGGTATGCAAGTCGCATTACTTGTTTTTAAGAAAATTGTAGCTGGGCTATGTATTTGTTTTTTAACTATCTACTGTTTTTAGTTGGAGAGAATTGCTGCATGCTGTAGTAGTTTTTTAATAAACATGTCTAGTAACCTGTTTAACTTAACAGTTTGAATCATAGATTATGTAAAACTTTTTTCTAGTTTTCTGAATCATGACTTTGGTTCGTATGTCTCACTCACTCTTACTCCAGAAGCCAAGTAGAGAATTTTCGTTGTTCTCTTATCTTGTACATGAAACATAAGTAATCTGGTGTAGTTTAGCAAAGGCAACTCCAGTTATTGTGGCCATCCTGATGTAGTCAGACTTAGTTGCAACCTTTTTTGGAACACTTGATATTAATTGCTGGCTGTCATGCCGCATTTTCGTTGCAGTTACCTGCAATTTTTGGTTCACGATCTCTGTCTCTATATCTAATTGATTGCGCCTACTTTATTTAAACTGCTATATGATATTGTATGTCCAGTTTTGGAAATTAGGGGCTTTTGTCAACATGTAATTGAAATAATTGTATCTGGCTTCTGTCCTGTTGCTGTTTGATTTGTGAGTTATTGCTGCTTAGAAGAAAATTTTCTTGTACAGGCTTTACCATTCTCAGATGCTTTGAAGCTCATAGCCTACTTGAAAGACTGGACCACTAATCCTGACAAGGTTAGCACTAGCAGATGTGAAAAAGACATGTAGTTCACTGAGTTACATGTTGTGTGTCATGCAATCTGCCGTCTTTCTTCTAAATGAAGTTTGGATCTGCTCTATGATGGTTCATAATCATGGTTCCTCACCAAAGGACTTTCTGTTTCTGTACTTTCAAATCATAACAACTGAAGGAAATCATCACTCATTTTTGCATTCCAGGTTGAGCTTGTTTGTAGGGTTGCTACAGTGTTATTGCAGACACATTATCACCAGCTGATTACCACCCCAGCTGCAAGACCTGTGCTGACTGTTCTCAAAGATATCCTTTATGCAAGAGTCAAGGTAATTGTAGAATTTTAGTGAACCGAAACTTCACTGGACTTGAAACGTTTAGTTGATTCCAATAATGCACACTTTATTTTGTTGTGAGCGTCATGCGGGCACTTCTTCTTATTCTATTTTGAAAAATAGCTTAAGATATTTGGGATTGTACATTAATTAAATGGTATGAACTTGTTTCAGGAATGCAAGGATACGCTTGGTTTCAATCTTGCAGCAATGGATCACCTCAAGGTATGTAATTCAATTTGAGATTCGGGAAACAAAACCTGGGATCACATAGCTGAGTTGGTCTGCATTTTCCCTTTCAAAGTTCTGACTCTTGTAATCCTTCATGGTCCTTTCAATATGCTCAGCAATTAATGGCTTCCAGATCAGATTCACTCTTTCGAGATGCAAAAGAGAAGCTCCTAAAAATTCGTTCACTACAGTCCAAACGGTTGGCAGAAAGGTCAGATACAGGAGAAGGAAAAAGAAAAAGGAAAAAACAGAAGAAATCAAAATGAGGGACAAGCATACATGAAGTTTAAAAGTTAAAATCAAAGGAATTCTCTTGGCATGCTTCAGCATTTGTAACTTTGTCTAATACTGTTGAGATTGACGAAGAAGCTTCACACTGCAGTCGGATTTCAGTTGAGGGATCGAAGAGCAACTCTCCGCTTGGCGGGTGGAGAAGTCGAGGATGCTTCTCTTTTTTACATGAATCCTGGGCGTCAATGTTTGGCGATTACTTGGGCTTGTTTTCAATTATATTTACTAGGCATTGCATGCCCAGTAAAGTTCATCAGATGGATTATTCAGGTATATATTCATTTGAGCAAATGCTTAATAGGAATTGTATATGGAAAGCCCTTTTTGTAATGCGTTCAGATGCTACTTATCGTTACTAGCTGCTTCGTAATACCTGAAATACTCATTGTGTGTTAAAAGTTCAAATGAAGTAAAACTTGGGAATGCGAATACATGTGTACTTCCATTTACATTTGGATACGTTAGCATAACTACTCTTATCGAAGTATGAAACATTCTGTGGATTGTCGAAGTCAGAGGTTAGGCCATGCCAATACGTGACAGTTTCTATATGTTTTTTCACTTGAAGTTCTTGCCCTCGTAAGTCTGACCGAACTGCCAGTTTTTAGGAGCAACATGCCATGAAGTTGAGGTCCTTCCATCACTTGTTTTAACACGGAAGCTTAATGACTCGCCAACCAAACTACAACTGGTTTTCCAAGTTGAACCCCAATCACGATCCATTTTTGTCCATTTCAGCTTGTCGCTACCCTTCACTTGCAGACTAACAACATCTCCGGCTCCTCCAACGTTCCACACAGTGACCTGATAGAACCAGGGATTTCCATTTATTGTGAACCTAATGCCTCCTTGCTTCTTGCATGGAACTCTGCAATCAGAACCAAAAACTAGTAAATCTAAGAAATGAAATCGAATCATGGTTGTACTGTAGATTGTTTTATAATTTGGTGGTAGAACGATACGACTGTTGGCTATTTCAGAAGCAACACGCTATGTAACCTGCGATATTCGACAGGAGTGATGCCAGCCGTGTGCTCAGCAAGTTGATTAAAAACAGGCTTAGCAATGTCGAAATGCTCGTTGGGTGGATTGCACCAGCCTCCATTGTCACTAGCCAGGCCGTAGTTTGGAGGGCAGTTGTCAGTTGCAGTAATAATAATTGAAGGCTGTCCTGGTTTGCACCATTGAGGGTTGTCAACGCATCTGATCTCGTAGCAAGCGCCACAGGCCTTTCCTTTCTGGAACATGACATCGCTTAATGCTGCTGTGCTCATGCCATAGCCTTGGGACACCACATCTTTGTAGTTGCATGCTCCTCCTACATTACAAAGACAAAATTTTACCTTCGAGCTAGTCCAGGAACAACAAATCTGAGAATTTCAAGGTTTTTGAATCCAAAAAATTCATGCAAATCAATAAAAAAACTGGACACTGAACCGATTGTGAGGCAAAAGCAAAAAGGTTGGTGAGAACGTACCGAATGTCCCTGAGCCACCTTCATAAAAGGTGGCACGTGCTTTCTTCCAAGGGCCAGGTTTGAACGGAGGCTTATGATGTTTCGCAGGTGGAGTTTTAATATGATTTTGTCGTCCAATTGCATGGTGAATGGCAACTTTCCCTGCAATGGTTGCACGGCAGTTAGGCAACACAACCGTTAAAAGCAGAAACGCTGCATAGAAACCTCTCAAAGGCCATGCCATTAATTACTGCTAGAATAGGAAAAACTTGGTTTTGATTGTATTGCAAAGTTTTTAGATGTTCCCTCAGTTGGCTGTGTTTTATATTGCAAATGTTTGTTATGAATGTCTATACATAGTCAAGGCCATTATTGATGGGATCTACGCAGAGCTGGCCGCTAGCTATGCGCTTTCCGCATGCACCTTCCATTGTTAACAGAAGGTTAAGATACACATCAGCCCATCCAATATGGTCTCTTTCAACGTTTTTTCAATAGGTCAATGGTCTCTAAATAGAAGCTTCATTAACCGAACCATCCCCTTTCACTATATACTATATACAGTACATAAGAAAGATCTAAGTGCAGTGTCGATCCATGAAAATTGTCTACCAAATTTACCTCTGTAAGGAAAACATTATAATGTGAATAAGCTTACGTTTCAAGCGAAAAGTGCATTAGATTATATGATATTACTAAACCAATGTAGAAGGGACCATAAGTATATGGCTCGAAAATAGAGCAAGGCTCCACCTAAAAAGAGAGTAGCTGCAAGTCCCGGCATCTTAACTTAGAACTGTTTACTACAAAAGCCATGTAAAACTAATTTTAATGTACTTTTAACACTGGAACATATAGAACTTGTGATACAACTAGCCTTCGCAATGGAGTTCCACGCCTTATATATTAACTTGACAAGCTACATATGCCAAGTGGTCCAATTACAACGCAACAAGCCTCAAAGATTAAATAAGGAGCTTTTGTTCAAGCCCAAATCACAAGGTAAGTATATGAGGAGGCCGAAACATCCATGGAGGAACACCAAGGCAAGCTCAAACTTGTGACTTTATTAGAGGAGGCGTTAGAAGAGACTAGTACTTAGTCATTTTGGGAAACAAGCTTAAGTCTTGTTTGGGGCGCATTTTAGGTTTATTATTTATTATCTCTTATTTAAGGCCTAAGGACTTGTTTATGGGTTGTTCTTTTCGTTAGTAGTATGCGCTTTGTTTGTTTGGACTATTTTGAAACTTATTTGTTTTAATGTGTTTAGCTCATTTCTAAAAGAACTTGAATCAAATTATGTTTAATGGATTAGATACTTCTGGATTTATTAAGTTTAGCCTAGTTTTTATTAAATTGGCTTAAAAACCCATTTCTATTAGGGTTAGGACTTAGTCAAGGGTATTTATACCTTATTATATCCTTGTAATCTAGTTTTTTATGATTAATAAAATTTTAGAGTTGGATTCTTAAAGTGAGGCGTGAATGTCTTCATAGTTACTTCAAGAAATTGATTTACATCAATAAGTAAGTACTTGCAACGTAAATTGATTTATGATTTCTTTAGGCTTGGGTCTCAAGCTTATGATTTGGGGTTTAATCTAGCATGTTCTTATAATAAAAAGATTAAGGTTTTGATTCAATATGATTAGGAGGTTTCAAGAACCTTGTTTTCTTGAAATTTCCATATCATCTTGGTATTAGAACTTTGGCTTAATTCTATTAAACTTATACGTATCTTTATTGAGTTTTTCTTATTCGTTTCTTAAAAAAAGTAAATAGTACCTAAAAAAAGTAAACAGTGCTGAAAAAAAGTGAACAGTAGCTAGGAAAATTGTGAATAGTGCCAAAAAGTGAACAGTAGCTGAAAAATTGTGAACAATAACCAAAAAATCGTAAACAGTGCCCAAAAAAAGTAAATAGTAATCGAGAAAAAATCGTGAATAATAGAAAAAGGAGTGAACAGTAGAAAAAATCAAAAAATAAACAGTAGCAAAAAAATCAAAAAAGAAAAAAACCACTGAAAACATGTTGAGTTGCCTACTTTAAAACTTAGGTAGATTTGAAATTTGTTTTTTTGAGCTCTTGGGTTTTTATTGAGTTTTACAATATATTAAATGTCTTTCTTTAATTCTTAGTTTACTTTCTTGTTTGTGCATTTCTTTGCTTCCATTACATTGAATTGGATAATCTTGCATTTCTATTGTTCAATTATAAACAAAAATTATTGCATACACATCTTTTCCATCCGTGTATTAGCATGCTATTTTGTTTATGTCCGTACATTACTTTGCTTCTATAATTGTTCTTATTTCATTTCTTGTTAGGATTTACTTGTTCTTTCCAATTAATTTGTGTTGCTTGATGTTTGCTTAGTTTTGTTGAATTGGTTTCTGAAAAGTAACTTTAAAGATATCACTTGAGAGGTAAAAAGCAAGAGGGTGAGCTTATATAGTAAAAAGCCATTGACATTGTGTGAAAACACGAGTGTACAATCTGATTTTGAGGGAAACACGTGAGGAAGTGATTGTGAGATCCTTTCTAACATTTTCTTGCAGGTTTACACCATGTATAAGACAAGATAAGAATGGTAATGGTGATGGGAAGTCTAATGAAGGAACAGGAAGTGACAATGAACAACAAAATAAGACTTTCTTTACTCTAGCAGCTATGCAAAATTAGTTAAGGATAGAGGACATGTTTAGAGGTGTCAGTGACAAGTTTGAAAGGCAAGATAGATTGATCAGAGTATTCCAAGAGTTTTCAATTAATAATTCACTAAGAGAGAGTTTCAACTACAACTCGAACTCCCCAAAACTATGAAGAAGAAGTTGCTGGTTATGAAGAAGATGATGAGGAGGGGGGTGGCATGAAGTTAAAAAATATGGAAGAAGAGGAAGAGGAGATAGAGGCCGAAATAGAGGTGGCCATAGGGGAAGAGTTGAAAGGGGTAGAGATGAGGAAGAAGTTGAGAGAGTTGATAGAAACATAGGAAGCATCAAAATGAAGATTTCATCTTTCTAAGGGAGGAATGACGCAGAAGTGATAAGTCAAATTATGTAGATGAGTTGGGAACGATTTAGATTCAATTTGACTTATTTTATGTGATTGGAATTGAAGTTTTATTCAGTAAATTCGCTCACATTTCGAGTTTATTACCTTGTAGGTACAAATGCTCGATT
>JAOTIZ010000005.1:39226697-39238917 GCA_027123425.1 Erythroxylum panamense | reverse complement strand
TGATTAAATTGCCTAGTTATGAGATGTGATAGAATTTGTAGGAATAAGTTTTGATTGAGGATAAATTTCCAAATGGGGAAATTATGTGGGTTTGATTTGTCTAAGATTGAATAAAGAAGAAAGAAATAAAAAAATTATACTGGAATTCGGATGGGTTTAGTCTTAGGGTTTCCAACACGACGCGATAGTATTCT
Source organism: Erythroxylum panamense (assembly GCA_027123425.1). Lineage (NCBI taxonomy): Eukaryota > Viridiplantae > Streptophyta > Magnoliopsida > Malpighiales > Erythroxylaceae > Erythroxylum > Erythroxylum panamense. The sequence continues at coordinate 39,238,723 of JAOTIZ010000005.1, read as the reverse complement.
TTGTTCACGCTTCGGATGTCGGATCCGCATTGATTTGTCAGAAATTTGTATCGGTTCGAATTCGTTTTCGTTTGTTTCCGAATTCGATTCGCTTCCGTTCATCGTTTCGTATTTTACATTTTTGTCCTTTCGCTTTCGTTTTGATCCGAGCTAGCGCTTTCGCTTTTGTTTCCGTTTTTCGAGCCCTTCGATTCTTCCGCTTCTGCAAACTCTTTAGTCTTTTCGTTTCTGCTTTTCCGGTTGGGGTCCGATTTCGAGATCAGGTCCCAACAGTTAGCTTAAGCCCATGCGCATTTCTGGTGTTATTAGCGCCAAAGAAAGATGGGATTTGGTGCATGTGTGTGGATTGCAGGGTAGTGAATAAGATAACGGTAAAGTATCGTCACTCAATTCCTAGATTAGATGATATGCTTAATGAATTATATGGTACTTATTTCTTTACAAAGATTCACCTTATGAGTAACTATCATCAAAATTACGATTAAAGTAGGAGATGAATGGAAAATAGCCTTTAAAACTAAATATGGTTTATATGAATAGTTGGTCATGCCTTTTGGTTTGACAAATGCACTTAGCACTTTTATGAGATTGATGAACCATGTTCTTGTGTGAATTTGTTGCCAAGTTTGTGGTTGTCTATTTTGATGATATTATGATTTACAACAAAAGGCTTGATGAACATGTTTTACATCTTAAATCTGTACTAGAGGTACTTAGGTGTGAAAAGCTTTATGCTAAACTTTAAAAGTGATCTTTTTGTATGGATAAAGTTGTATTTCTTGGCTTTCTTTTTTCTGTCCATAGTGTTTATGTTGATGAGGAGAAGGTTAAGGCAATCAAAGATTGGCCTACTCCTAAGTCTGTTGGTGATGTGCATAGTTTTCATGATTTGGCTAGCTTTTATAGACGATTTGTGAAAGATTTTAGCACCTTTGTTGCGTCATTAACTGAAATCATTAAAAAAGATTCTGGTTTTAAATGGAGTGAGGCACAAGAACTTATGTTTAATACTTTGAAAGATAAGTTGTGTTCTGCACCTGTTTTAAGTTTGCCTAACTTCAATGAAACTTTTGAGATTAAATGTGATGCCTCCGAGTTAGGTGTTGGTGCTATTTTGATGTAGGGTAGGCGTCCTATTATATACTTTAGTGAGAAGCTTCATGGGCCACAATTGAATTATTCCACTTATAATAAGGGACTATATGCCTTGGTGAGAGCATTGGAAACTTGGCAACACTATCTATGGCTAAAGGAGTTTGTGGTTCATTCTGACCATGAATCACTCAAGCAGTTGAAGGGCTAAGGTAAGTTGAACAAGAGACATGCGAAATAGATAGAGTTCATTGAAACTTTTCCATATGTGATCTAAGTACAAGCAAGATAAGGAAAATGTAGTGACTTATGGACTATCAATAAGGTACACTCTAATCAATACTCTGAGTTCTAAAATGCTTCGATTTGAGTTTATTGGAGATTTGTATGCTTTAGATTCTGATTTTGGGAATGTTTATAGTGCTTGTGAGCATGTTGCATTTCGAAAGTTCTATAGGCATGATGGGTACTTGTTTAAGGAGAATAAGCTTTTTGTGCCTATGCGTGAAATACTTGTGTGTGAATCACATTGTAGAGGATTGATGGGCCAAATTGGGGTGCAAAAGACATATGACATACTTTGTGAACATTTTTATTAGCCTAACATGAGAAAAGATGTTGAAAAAATATGTTCTAGGTGTATTGCATGTAGACAAGTGAAATCAAAGACCCATCCACATGGTTATACTCCTTTGCCTATGTCTAAGCATCCTTGGACTGACATATATATGGACTTTGTATTGAGGCTGTCTAAGACGTAAAAAGGTAGGGATAATATATTTGTGATTGTTGATAGGTTTAGTAAAATGACACTTTATTGCATTTCATAAAACTAATTATGCCACCTATATTGTTGATTTGTTCTTTAGGGATGTTGTGCGTTTGCATGATGTTCCTAAAATCATTGTTTCAAACCATGATGTGAAGTTCTTGAGTCACGCTTGGCATGTTCTTTGGGGAAAATTAGGAACTAAGCTTTTGTTTTCTACTACTTGTCATCCTCAAACAAATGACTAAATTAAAGTGGTCAATAAAATTTTAGGATCTCTTTTGCATACTATTATAGGAAAAAAAATCTCAAAACTTGGGAACAATGTTTGCCATTAGTTAAATTTGCATATAATAGAAGCATTCATTCTACTACTAGTTATTCACCATTTGAGATAGTTTATGGATTTAACTCTTTGACACCTCTGGATTTGTGTCTTTTGCCTTTACATGAGTTATCTAGTAGGGATGGACAACACAAGGCCGAATTGGTGAATAGCATTCTGAGAAAGCAAGGCAATAAATACAGAAGCGAAATGAAGCAAATGCGCACAGGGCTAATCAAGGGCGCAAGTTGTTGAGGTTTGAGTCTGGAGATTGAGTTTGGGTGCATTTTAGGAAGGAGAAGCTTCTTAAGCAAAGGAAATCTAAGTTGGATCTTAAAAGTGATGGGCCAATCTAAGCGCTTAAGAGAATGAATGATAATGCCTACATGATTGATTTGCCAGATGAGTATCAAGCGTCTGCTACTTTTAATGTTACTGATCTCTCTCCCTTCAATAATGTAGGGTCTAATTCAAAGACGAATCCTTTTGAGGAGAGAGGATTAAACAAGCAATGCAAGTTTTTGTTCAAGCCCAAATCACATGATAAGTTCATGAGGAGGTCGAAATATCCATGGAAGAAAACCAAGGCACGCCCAAGCTCGTGACTTTATTAGAGGAGGCGTTAGAAGCTAATACTTAGCCATTTTGGGAAATAAGCTCAAATCTTGTTTGAGGCACACTTTTAGCTTATTATTTATTATCTTTTATTTTAGGCCCAAGGACTTGTTTATGGACTGTTTTTTTAATTACTAGTATGTGCTTTGTTTGTTTCGGTTATTTTGATATTTATTTGTTTTAATGTGTTTAGCCCATTCTTAAAAGGACTTGGATCAAATTATGTTTAATAGACTAGATACTCCTAGATTTGCTAGGATTAGTCTAATTTTTATTAAATAAGCTTCCAAACTCGTTCCTATCAGGGCTTAGACCTGGTTAAGAATATTTATACCGTATTATATCCTTGTAACCTAGTTTTTTTATGATTAATAAAATTTTAGATTTGAATTCTTCAAGTGAGACGTGAATATCTTTATAATTATTTCAAGAAATTGATTTAACGTAGATTGACTTCTGATTTCTTTAAGATTAGATCTCAAACTTATGATTTGGGATTTGATTTAGCATGTTCTTATAATAGAAAGATTAGAGTTTTGATTCAATAGGATTAGGAGGTTTCAAGAATCTTATTTTGAATTTGAAAACAGCAAGAAAATCACATAAACTGCCACCAAATTTATGTTCACAAATGACAACGGACGATAAATAGAACAGTAGAGGGTATACGTGCAACTCAATTCAGCTCAGAAACAATGTCCTTATTTTTCCATCGAATCCTTCCCTTCCTTCCATGTCAGTGGAATAAGCAGTCTAATGGAAGTCATTGCTTAATAACAGTGTATCAGTCGCCTGTATGCTTCCTTGTCCTTCAAGTAGTATTCTACCTCCGCCTGCAAGTCATGCTCAGAATCATTTTGCATCCAAATCGGATTAGTTGAAAATACTAGATTTCAAATGAACTCTGCTAAACTCGGTGCCTTGTAAAATATTTGACGTGCTATCTCTAGCTGGTTCATCCACTTCAAGAGATAATAATTCAGCTATTCGAATTAACAGGCTGTTTAGATTGAATGAAAGCTCAAACTTTAATGTAAAGTAGGAGGGAAATGTAACTCAAGCTAATACGTCCTTATCACAGAAATATTTAATGGGTATTATATCCAAGGAATATGTGTAATATATAGGATTATATACTATGCAAGGATCATTCAGTTCAAGGCACTACTAGAAAGCACATATTGAAGATACCTTCCGTACGCCTTTGACGGCAGCCAGGAGCTTCTCTCCAATTAGTTCCTCCATAACCTTGTCTTTCTTTAAGGCTTCTAGTGATTCTGAAAGTGATACAGGCAATCTCTGAAGTTTTCCATGAAGGGTAGAAGGGTTTGCATCTGTTCCAAAAATGAAAATATATTCTGATGTCAAACTACAGTGGAGACTAAAGATAAACAAATTAAAATGACATGGAAGCAACAGTTGGCAATCAAAAGAATCTCGATGTTGACTGAGGACTCTTAAGTTCTATATAAAATTCAAATCCCTACTACTCACATTCAGATATCCTTTGGTTACTTTTTTTTATAAATGATTTTAGTCAAATGTGACAGTGAAGTGAAGATTAACAAGAGGACAGAAGTAAACATGAAACCTACTAACCTACGTCAACAGATAGCCACCACAAGAACAAAGCTGAATTGAGTCTATACCATTTCATTCAAGAGCCATAGAGAAGATGAAGAATATTGGATACAGTGTATAACTCCCTATAATGCTATGGGGATGGATGATTGTTCGGGGACAGAACACCAAGAAAAACAGTCCAGTTTTTTCCAAAATACCAGCTTTACATTACGCCTAATCTATGTGACAAAGCAAGATCAGCTTCATAGTATCATAAAATTAAAGTTCGAAGTACAAAAATTTGATAACGATAAAGTGATCGATAATAATCTTACCAACAGGATCAGGTAGTTGGAGATGCCTCCTAAGGCCATCAATGCCAGCAGCAATTATAGCACTCAAACCCAAGTGTGGATTTGCACAGCCATCAAAAGATTTAATTTCAAAATTGCTCACCCAGCCATCCACAATCCCAGGAGGACAGGCAGTTCTTATGGGAGCTTCCCTATTTTCTTTTCCCCAGCACTGATATGCTCCAGTCCATGTGTTGGGCTGTATTCGATCATAACTGTAGACAACCATGACACAAATCAGATTTCAATGTAGTGGCAGACAAGATGAGCATGATAAGTCATAACCCCCTTATGAGTAGCTTCAAATATTTGAACTTTTCTACGAGATGAACGCCAAAATAAGAATTGTAATTAGTCAGTCTTTTCTGCAACATTTTGCTTTGGAATCTCAACTAAATAGATTCTGAAACAGCAACGCATTTAAGAACAATACTCAAAACTTCTTTCTTTAAGTAATGCTTTATGGAAAACTGTGTTCTGTCATCAAGTAGCTCCACAAACTATACTTACCCAAATATAGCAACAGTTATAAATGGTTAAGAATAGAACATCAAAGCTAGGATACCTATTTGGAAGAGGTGCTGTAAATGCCATAATTGAAGGGAAATGATGTAAAACTCCTGCCATAAACTCCTCCCCAGTAGTTGACATTCCATATCGAGAGGATCTATCAGATGCCATAAAAACATTTTCTCCATTCCTCCATATACTGAGATGGACATGGCATCCAGATCCAAAGTCATCTAATGCATACCTACACAAAAAGCAGACTTACATTATGGAAAGAAGTATTGGATCATGAAATATGCAGTGCAGGATGAGTAAATGCCAAATGATAACACAGACAAATGATAGTCACGACGAATCATCAAAACAACTTCCTCTGTACAGATGACAAATGAGAGGCATGTGACTATAAAAGTGTCTTCATCTGCTATTGTTAGTAAGAATGCCTCAACAACAATTTAAACCTTCTTGGCAGGCTGCGAATCTGGTTGCATCTTCCTAAGAACCCTGTTAAATTGGAGATGTAGACAAAAGATACATCCCTTGCTATCATGTTGCAGAATAGTAGAAGTATCAGAATAAATTATGATGGAACTTACTTTGGGACAAAAGTTGCCAACAATCCATGTTTCCGTGCAATAGCTCGGATAACTTCACGAGCAAAAATCACATTGTCAGCAGAGTTTGTACAGATTGTGTGCCCCAAAGCCATTTCAAACTGACCGTTACCAGCTTCACAATGTAACTATAAAAGCATCAGAAAATCAAGGAATCAAGAAACGCTCACAATACAGTTGATCAAAGCATGCAAACAGCATCTGTCTGCACATGGGCATGTTTGCAAGAGAGGAGAGGCAATTCAAGAGATAAAGGAATGAAATTGTCATTTTCAGGCAGGTGCAGTATTCCTGTCAGTATTAAAGTTGTACAACATTGGATGCTAGGGGACTTTGGACTATATAGGGTCTAGCTAAGGTAAATCATCGGTAAAGACATAGAATTGCACGTCTTAAAACATGAATTTAGCTTGGGTTAACCTTTTAAATTTTTTTATTGAAGATAGCAACAAGCACTGCGAACAATTAGAGATCACAGCTTATGCTACTCATTTCTACAAATCCGCCAAGAAGAAACTAGTCTAAAATGAAGCTCAAAAGAAATGAAGAGTATACATGATTAATATAGCATGCCTCTAAAGCTAGCAAGGATTTAATTCAGATGCCAAAAAGTAGTTTGTGTTTGCTACAATACCTGTTCTACTGTAATATTTAAGGAGTGTAGAGCTGCAACAACTTCATGAAATATAGGGGAAACAGCATCAAACCCTGACGTAGAGCTGTAGGAAGTTGAGTCAATCGGCACCCATTCTTCTTTCCCTTCCCTTCAAACAGTTATGGTTAATTTATAGAAACTATGAAATCCCAATTTAATATGCAAAAGATAAAGTGTAACTTACCTCAAAACATTCTTCAAGAGGAAGAACTCATTTTCGAATCCTGCATTCATTACCTGATGATATGAATGGGAAAAATAAGACATCTACCAGGAAAATGCAGATCACATTCTTATCTCATAGCAAACACCCTACGACACATAACAACTGACATACCAAGTTAAATTCATCTTTTAAAACCTTGGAAACCCTTCGTAATGCCTCTCTTGGGCAATACTCCCAAGCTTCTCCAGGTCTAAGATGCATATCGGCTAAAACCATTTCCTCTTCTTTAATCCTTATCAGAAGAAAAACCAAATAAATGTAAGCAATGTACGCAAACAAAAATCATTGTTCTTCTCTCATCATATATATATTTTTGGAAATTATCTTCTCTCATCATATTGTGCAAATAGTAATGATAATATAATTACATTCGAACCAAGAATAATGCATATGTATTGAAATGCGCCATGACATTCTAAATAACAGGAATTGAAACCAGAGAGCCTATGAAGCCATATCAACTTGTGATAATTCTGAGCAGTAACTTCAGTGAATCCACAAGCTTTAGATGTTCTGAAATAAGTGTTAAAGTGACAGACAGTACAAGAGCTTGAAATAGTACCATGGAATTCTTCTCTTAGTTGATAAATCAGGAATCAATCTGATTTCACCTGTTGCACCCAGATTAGTCTCATCTGCTGCACCATCAGAAAATGATGTCATTCCCATACTTGCAAAAGTCAAGCCAACGCCATTCTTCTTAATAACATGATCAAAGCGTTTTGCTGGAACAACCTGAAGATATATATAAAAGGTTAAAAGACAGATGGTAAAACATACAGAATAACTAGAAAGTCCCCATTCAATAATTAGTGGGCTAGTGCGATGTCTAGCTTCCACACCTGTCGGACGCCAAAAAAGTAATTAATTATTTACCCGGCATCTGTGTTGTCCAGATGTATCAACCCAAATGACACGAACAAATGAAACGCCATATTCTTGAGCTCTATCCTCAGCCTTCCCTGTCTTGGTGGTTAAATCTTTTAAATTAAAACTTCCATCAACCACATTGATTTTGTAAAATCCAAGCGCATTGCGTGTAAAAATATCTTTAACTACTTCTATAGCTTCAGCGACAGTAAGATCACCATCAGCACATGCATCGCGCAGTACAGAAAAGATAATTTCACGGGCTTTCTTTGCTCCTGTAAAAACATGAAGCAATGGTTCAAAACAAGTTTTTTAATTTCGTTAGCATCAAAGGAATTTATCTTTATTCCACACCTATACTAAGCCAATGAACAATAACAAAGTTCTCTGGTTTCAACTTACTATGATAATCAGTTAAAGTATGAATCAAAGTCTTATATTATGAGCAATGAGGAATGATTACTAAGCTATCCATATTGAAACTTAAAATGAAGAAATAGGCTGGAGTGAATTATTTTGCTTCCCCAGCAACAAAAGGCCAACCCACCCCATTTTTCTCTTTATCTGTTGCATAAACCTCTTAACTTTCTAGCAATGCGAAATTTGTAAAAGCAACTGCATTGTATGCCTTTCATATTTGAAAATCTCAAAGTGTTACACATTCCCACATTTTCTGTTATGATTTGAAGATCAACAGTATTTATTAAGAATTTGATGGTCACATGAGATAGACGAGTATGAAAATCTTGTCATTTTCAAGTATGCTTAAGTAGTTATTAGTCATACAAATATAAATCTCCATGAATGATGTTCTAGTAAATATGATACCTATAATATGTATCATGGTCATATGCACCAGCAATATATAAATTATGCATATATCCAGAATTCTATCATGCACAATATAAATGAAAGGCAATCAGAGGTCCAAAGACTGTAAAGACACATACAAGAATAACACTTTGTGCACAGAGAAATTAGAATGTACTAACAGAATCTTGATATCAATGACATCCCTAGCAGAAGAAATATTGATTTGCAAGACTGAACATAGTAGAACTTGCCAAGGACTTCAACGAACCTAAGTAATAAGTTTCAGGAAATGCATAGCCGTCACTGCTGTACATTACCTGCAAGTTTGTTCACCTTCACCATCAAATCTCATTTGTACACACTAATGAACAAAATGCACATCAAAAGGCAAAGCACAGTTCATCTTTTTGCCAACAAATCACAGGATCAGGAGTTCTTATTTCCTTGTTGTCTCTTTCCCTTTTTGTGTGTGTGCAGATGGGTGAATGGGGCGGTGGTGCACTTGGGTTTTTAGGGGATTGGGTGTTAGATGTTAAGAATCATGTCAAAGCCAAAAAAAAAAAAAAAAAAAAAAGGCACCACTTGCAAGAAACAAGGTAAAGAAAAAAATTACACAATATTTGCAGAAGGATCACCAATTAGAGATGAAATGTGTAGCAATCACTTTAGAGAATTTCATAGAAAGCTAATACTAACTAAATACATTTCAATATTCTCTGGAATGGAGCTGTTGTCACCTTCTTTGTAGCAGCTAGCTCCAAGAGTTCTTTGACTGAAGATGTCATTCCATGCACGCTAAGTTTGGGAATTGCCAAACCAAAATCAAGATAAACCTGAAAGTTTAAGCATTCAATCAGTTGCAAGGAAAATTGCTGGTTCTACATCACAATTTATCACCTAGAGGAAAAGGTTAATAATGATACTACCTGGGGATAAATGGAGGCTAAATATGATGCTTCCTTTGAAAAGGGGTATGATGCATGTAAAAGAACTATACGACACTTGGAAAAGCGCTTGTCTTCAAGCAGCATTCGCATATGAAGGGGGTTGGACAAACGCAAATCTAGATCTTTGTCTCCAAAACTATAAGAAAAACAACGTTATTCACTTCAAAGAAAGACCAAGACCACATAAATTGGTTTCTGTTTAATTGTTTCATCAAGGACAAGGAAAGATAGTTTAGATCACAAAAATTCTGTAGGAATTTGATGATGGATAAACAGATGAAGATGGTTCACCCCCAACATGGAAACCAATTTTGATTTCAACTTCAAAATCATCTAGGCACAGATAAAATCCTTGGCAAACATGTAGCTATTCTCAACACAGCTCACAACACTCACGAAGACCTTTTAAAAAGCCTTTCAGACAACTAAAATCCAAGTATCAGTTCCATTCCCTCAGTTTCAGACATTAGTCAAACCACAGTGTGACTTTAACTATGCAAAAATGCCAATATTATTTTTACCCTGTGTGTATCTGTATTGGCAAGTCGAAGGACACGGCAACCTCCACACTATGTGTAAAAATATAGTCAATCAAGTTTTTATTTGTTAGGCGAACAGGCCTCCCATCTGAAATAGAAAATTGATTAGAATAGCCCCTGACGAAAACAGGAAAACTTGAATCCACAGCGCACTCACAGCATAAAACTTCAGAAAGGCCTTCCTCAGCATCTTTTCTAGATACATGTGTGTTGATTTCTAGACCACTGCGGTATGCAGCTATGCTTTTCAAACCAACTATCTCATGAGCAACTGTAAGAGACTATAAGGAACCAACTAACAAGAAGCTTTAATTCTCACATAAAAATAATATAGCAGAAGATTTCCAAAGTTAAGCAAAGGATATGATTTTAAGCTCCATACAAAAGTTTCAGTGAATTTTTCCAGCGTCCAGGTTGATCCATCTGGCATTTCCTGTATTAGTACAGGGGAAACAAAATGAGGAATGACTGATAAAACATCTGCATCTAGAGCATCACAGATACGCCAATTTTTTGCACAACACCACTAATTTTTCAATACAAGAATTAGTTGTATGAAACAAAAATCATGGACAAAGGATGGAAAACTCAAGAAACACCTATATCAGAGACTTATTTGTAAAGAAATGAAAAGGCAACTATGGGTGATTACTAGCTGCTGCCGCTAGAAGTAAACTGACGCTTGCAATAGAAATCAATATCCAATCTATCATGCACATACGCAGATACACAAATAAAGGAATATGATGTAACTAAAGCAACACATTTTGATAAACATTAACATGGTAATTCAAGATAGACCAGGGAAACATTCTTGACTAAACTTCTTCATGATTGCTCAAGCTATGAAGCACGATCTTTTTCCTACTCTGTTCGTTGACAGGTTTTAGTTCAATCTTAAAACAAGTGCTGGTAACCATTGAAGTGAAGTGAACTTTAAAAGAGACAAACTATATCTGACCTTATCCAAGATCTCCTCAGCCAAACGTTCAATCCTCAATATCCTTCCAAACAAAGGAGCGAATCTCTTATGCCATTCAACCTCGTGCTTCTTATCCAGCTTCAACCCATCATCAATGAGAACCGCAGAGATTCTTGCAGCTTTAAAGCATTTGGAGGCAATAGCTTCCAAGCCATTAGACCTCCGGTACTCTTCAACAGCTTCCAACGAATTCTCACACCCATATAACTCAGCTATTTCCCTCAAACTTCTCTGCCAAACCACAAAAGTAGAACCAAAACCATCACATAACGAAGATCCATTAACAAGGTCTCATTAGACATTAACGTTTACTCACCTTGTAGGAGAGGGAATGAGGAGCGAACAACAAGGCCTCATCGGCAGCTTCAGAGAAGGCGGAAATAAATGGGAATGAAGAGTCAACCGCCACTAAGTTGTGAGCGTGCGCATCGACCAGCTCCACTCTCTCTATTGTTTCCTTAAGCTCTCCAAAATCCATTTCCGACTCAAAAGCTCGGTGAAACAAAAGCAAGAGATCAAACCGTCACAGATACGCATGACATATAGCCTTTGTTCGATTCATATATTACAGTTCTGCTCGGTCGGGTTACCTTGGTGCTGAACGTAGGTGCTTACGTAACACTGCTTTGGAAGACAGCCCGAGGTTCCGATTTGTTTAGAATTTAAAATTTTAATCCCATGTGCTATGTTGGACAATATTTTTAAAAAAATTTAAAATATGAGTTGTCAATAACATTTTAAAGTTTAAATGAAAAAATATGGTTAGATAAATATTAATTAATTAATTTTAATGTATAAAATTTTATTAATTAATAAAAATTGACTAATTAATTAATAAATTCATTAGTTTTTGATTACCTAATAAATTAATTAGTTTTTAATAATAAGAGTTATTAACAAAGTTATGAATACTGTACCGAGCACAGTACCGGATTGAGCTCTGGAACGGAACTATACCGATATCGGTCGGTACCGGGTACCGTTTCGGAGAATTTTTTAAAATTATAAAATAGTCCATAAAATTTTTAAAAATTACAAAATAGTTCATATTGGTATATTATACAGTTGTATTGTACACTTTACTAGTTTATTGTTTACATCAACCATGTTTTCAAAAATCTTAATAATAAATAATAATGACAATTAATATGAA
>JAOTIZ010000005.1:39211972-39222979 GCA_027123425.1 Erythroxylum panamense | reverse complement strand
AAGTACAGATATTTAGGCTTCTTCTTCCTCTTCTCATACCAAGATCATCATCAACAACATTAATATCATCATCACCTTAAGTCAATATTCTCAACATCAGTACACCACAAACTCCTAACAGCATATCTGTTGATTGGCTTTTATGGTATAATAGGTCATCTGAATCATTTGATGCTTCATGTCTATGTTCAAATTTAGATGTTGCTAGCATGGGTGGATTTGAGGATACATTTTTAGGTCCTGGTGAACCTTCCTCTTCTTCATCATCCCCAATTACCTCAATTGGAATATTAACCTCAGGTTCAATAAGCTTACTTAACTTAGGGTACTTCTCTCCATCCATAATCACCTACATTGTCTTTATTTTTCTCACCTCAATTGCACATATGAAAGTCCTCACATCATTGTCATTCTATGGTTACCTCAAACCATCTTCAACTACAACATATTGTCTAATTAAATATGGAAAAGTATACTAATAATGAGGCAGTACATCTCGAATGTGTGGAAGAAAACTACTGAATAATTATATCACATTAAGAAAACTACTGAACTTTCGTCGAACAATTCAAAGGCAGAATGATGAATGACTTACCTCCACCATACAAATTCAAATTAACTATTGTAACACAATGCAAATCCAAATGCACCACATATAATCAAAACAATTGCAAAACACTCTTAAAACCAGATTAAATCATCGAGCACAAATGTCGAATGACTTACCTCCATCAAAAGACAGAAGCACTCCGAGAAGACAAAACAACAGTAGACAGAAGCACTTCGAGAAGCCACGCAAACATCAGGAATAAAAAGATAAAACAACAGTCGAAAGTGGCTAGAAAGAGAGGGTAAATGTGAAAGCAGCAGGCGGGATTGACAAAAAATGACTTACCCTCAGAATGTTTTCATTGACACAGAAGTTGAGACGATGTCACTTTCTTAGGATGGAGGGGAGATGACGTCGGTTGGAGAGGGGGACAACGTCAGTTGGGGTAGGAGATAATCGGGTAGGTTTTAACAAACCAAACAACGTCATTTTCCACTGAACCAGAACAGGTTAACTTAGCCTTCTGCGACGTCGTGTTTTGGGGGGGACGATGTCGGTTTGGGAGGGGGACTTGGTAGTTAAAACCATAACGACGTCGTTTGGTCTTTAAACCAAACGATGTCATTTTGTTCTTGGAGCAACTCAAAACAATTCAGTCAGCCTTCCGCGACGTTTTCTCTAAAAAAACGTCAAGGTTTCTTTTTTGTGACATTTTTATGCTAAAACGTCACAAAAGGTCTAACAAATCCACGATGTTTTATAAAAATCATCGCAAAAAATGGGATCGTTTCGTCACATTTTTAAAAACGTCATGAAAACTCTGACCAATTCTACTGAATTGTTGTAGTGATTATAGGTGTTGTTTTAGTTTTTTATTGGCTTTGAGAGTCCCACCGAACAAAAATCCACAGCACCAGCATGAGATGACCTAATGACAATTTTAGTTTGTTCAAGTGGGACATAAGTAATTAACTAATGGTTTTTAAATTGTTGGGTAATTTTGTCCTTCTCCATAAATAGGACAACTATTAATTGTATTTTTGGTTTTTTAATAATTTATTTGTTAAGGTACGTAATTAGATCCTAACAAAGGTAATAAAGTGACCTAATAAATGATCTAAATTTATGGGTCGAAGTCTGGGAGAAAAATGGATCCTAATTAGTATAGACCGGACCTATATCGAACTTGTGATGAGAAAGCCTGATATGGAAATTATATATAAAGATTAAGGTCTTTTTAATTGCTTATATAATTCGTAAGCATATGAATCCTCTGACCCGTTAAGAGTGCTTACGTCTTAAGAAAATTGAAGAAAAATGTTAACCAAGTGTCCATGATCGACTTCCTCAAAGGTTCAGGGGAGATTGGAGCTCGTTTTGGCATTGGAAACTGTTTCAGAATATTGGATGGAACCAAAATTAAGTATTTCGCATTTTTTTCATTTTTAACCCTTTCATGAACGATCCGAGATACGTAATAAGGCCTATCCTATGTGGTAAATAAATTTCACCATATTGCATTTCACATACTATTCTGAAAACTATATATATAATTAAATTGATATTTCTTATTAACTTGCCAAACAATTGAGAATCATGTCTTAGGCCAACAAATTAATATTCTCACCGGTGAAAAGAATGTTGCCAATAAATTAGAAAAAAAAGTAAGATGAATGAATACAGAAGCCATGCTTAATTATATTGTGTCCCACCATCTTTTCGTTGGACATCACTCGCTAGAATAATAATTGTACGTAACAGAAGTTGCGCTTTGAATGCAAACCAGATTAACTAAAAAAAAGCGTGTGAGTTGCTGCTTGAAGATGACGTTCTGATGGACATACGGTGTTCTGGCTTGCCTGCATCCCACGAAACAATTTGACAACAGGCATATTGCATATACCGTCGGTCATATTCAATGTCTTCTCGTCGATTGATTACGTACGGACTAGTGAGCTAGCGACTAGCGACTTAAATATATTTTGTTTAAACCTAATAGCGTACGCAAAACTTCACACAATTCTCCTTTCGTTCAAATCTCACCTCATTTGCTCCTCGTACTATTGTTATAACTTTTCTAACATTGTAGAGAATAATTGTTAGGAACATGAAACCGGTGTTTCTAAAATTGATGCACCTGTCAACTACATCCATCTTTATAATTATAGGATCGTTTGGTCATCTAATATGTCTCGGTTCTTTATGTCTCTGTCAATATATAAACATAATGTTTGGTCATCTAATGGGTCTCTGTTCGCTCCTTGTGTATCTCATTTGCTATCGTTCTCCAGTCAGTATTGATCAGTAATGAGACTCCTTGTGCTTTTCAGCCTTACCTTAACCTTTCTTTTCCAAGGTAAAACAATTTTACTTTTTATGCCACCATTTTCATTTCAATATAATTCTCCGTTTAGGATTTGCTTCCCTTAGGATCATTTAACTAATTTGGTTAGTTAACAAAAGTGTTAGCATTCGTTTTTTTTGCTTATCGGATTATGAACTTTTGGAGTTGCTTTCAATATTGTTCTATAGGTGCTCACACAGCTTCCTTCACATTCACCAACAATTGTCTCTACACCGTTTGGCCAGCAACGCTAAAAGGCAATGGACCTCAACTATCGACCACCGGCTTCGAGCTACCGTCCAAAGCAACACTATCCCTAGCCGTTCCAGCACCGTTCAGCGGCAGGTTTTGGGCAAGAACACAATGTTTCAACAACACCACCTCCGGAAAATTCACTTGTAAAACAGGTGACTGTGCTTCGGGTCAGATAGCTTGCAACGGTGCAGGAGGAGTCCCGCCTATTTCCTTAGTTGAGTTCACTTTGGCACCCAACAACGGACAAGATTTCTATGATGTTAGCCTCGTCGATGGTTTTAACCTTCCTGTCTCGGTGTCTCCGCAAGGTGGTTCCGGCAATAACTGCACAACAACGACATGTGCAGGAAATGTTAACACAATTTGCCCTTCAGAACTAAGTGTCAGAGGTTCTGATGGCAATGTAGTTGCTTGCAAGAGCGCGTGTGAGTATTTTAATCAACCACAATATTGCTGCACAGGACGCTATGGCACTCCGGACACATGCAAGCCAACAAATTTTTCGATGATCTTCAAGGAAAAGTGTCCACAAGCTTATAGTTATGCTTATGATGATAAGTCTAGCACATTTTCGTGCACTGGTGGAGCCAACTACGCTATCACATTCTGCCCATGAAAAAGAAAATTTTCTTTCGAACCAATCACGACGATTAGACGACTTGTCACGGATCAAATAGCAAAGCTTTTCATATGTTTGTTTCCGTTTTTTCCTTTTCTACAGAATGTGAACGTAAGCATTTTTCTTTAATAAATCATGTCAATGTCAACCAGCTTCTGACCTTTTAATTTGGTTTGGTTGTTGCGTTGTTATTGGATGATATTGCATACATTTAACTTTATAGGTCTTTATCTTAAGCTATGGTTATGACAAATGCCTTGTTCATATAGAGTTTGAAGATCTGTTCGATGGAGACAAAAAATTATCTTGATTTTCATTATTTTAGAACAACAAATATCATTTTTGGCAACATTTTTTGCTAGTATTTTAAATTTATAGCTAAAAGTAAACTTTTCGGCCCAAGCAGTACAGGTAAGTTTTTAACTACAAAATGTAAATTTTATTTATTTAATAATTCTTCAATTTTTTAGTATATCATTAATTTTAATAATTATTCATGCATCACGAGAATTTCATACATGCAGATAATATATTATTTAATTGCAATTCGCAAACATATCATAATATACTAATTAATATAAAAAATACGTCATAAGTGTATAGTATATAGTCATAAGTATATAATATATCAATATGAGTACATATATCTAACCTAAACGAATATTATGTATAGAATATAAAAATTTCAAGAGCTTTTTTTGCTGTTCAAATTCAATTCTTTGTTGTTCGACTTCAATAGTTAGTCGATCCTACATTTGTTCAACTTTTTTATTCAATTCATTGACTTGAGACTGTAATTCTTGATCGACTTAAGACTGTAATTCTTAATTAACCTTCTTTGACTACTCTAGTTCGACTCGAAGTCTCTTTCTGACCAAAGTCTTCCCTTGTGGTCGAGGCCCAACTCCTATGCCAACAACGCTATCTGAGCTAGTGCCTAAGACTTTGTTGCACATTTTATCTTCTATCATTAGATGACCTTCTTCTATTGAATCTACCAATTCCTTACACATTAATTCCTAAAAAATGAAGAATTAATTAGATACATAGTCTCATTTAAGAAATATTTGTAAATGAACTATGTACTCACCCATTTTTCTCTACATTCGGTAGTTGTCCATTGACTCTTACTTTCATCATAATAAGTGTGATATAATAGTTTCATCTGGTCACACTCTTCTCTATCTTTGTCACTCGGTTGTATAGAAATATATTACTAGTAATATTTATTATAAATTTTGAAATGTTAATCAAAGTAAAATATAATTAAAAAGATAATAACTCACAATCTCATGCTGTATTGCTACAAAGGCATTGGAGACGAAGGTTGGTCGACATTTGACCTGACACCTAGAAATTTTGGCTTTTTAACTTTCTTCCTAATCGTACACGTAACAAAATCTATTATAACTTCTATAAATCACAATTCATAAATACTAAAATATAATCAGTTGTGAAATTAAGTTTTGTGATCAAATTAAATAACCTTTGTAGCTGATTGCTCCCAATATTCGCATAAATCTATCCACTCCCCCACTGTCACATTATGCGGCTTAACATCCCTTCTATGCTTGGTATAATGCTTTTATAAATGATATATTTTATATTTAGACCTTAAAGAAAGAAACTTCTTGACAACAGCATGTACTTCGTTATCTGTCCTCATTCCCTTGACTTCCAACTTTTGCTGTAAAAAATTATAAATTATTGGTCAAAGCTTTAGGCATATCGAAAACACGTACAAATTAGATAGTTTTATAATACTTACGTCTAACTTAGCAAGTGCAATGTCCAACTCCTCATTAGTTATTTTTTTCCATTTTGTTCTTACAGGTAAGGAAGTTCGGGATACCACACCAATCTCACTCAATAATTTGGCAGACTGTATGGAATTGGTTGGTTGTCCTTTATTGGGGGAGATCTCTATCTCCAATCTCTTACCTATCGCCTTAATAATCTTTTCCAATCTATGTCCTTTAGGGACACCCCTTGTCTTTTTCAGATCAATCGTGGATCCTAAAATATAACAAAGGAATATTTTACAATAAGCATATAATATACTCTTAATTGGTTAGATAAACAAAATTATTAAACTTATATGTTTCACCAATGTGATGTGAAAGATCATATCTGCAATGCTTGCAGAGGTAGCAAGTGGTAATGATTCCTGTGAATTTTTACCCGACTCAGGTTCCCTATGTGGTTGATGTGAAACGTGAGCACTAATACTAGGAAGAATAATGTCCTTTATTGGTGGCTGATTATAAGAAGCTAGAGGCATCTCTTGAGAAATTGATGGAGAACTACTATTACATCGCATATTCAAAAGTTGTAGATACTTATCTCTAAGATGAGTAATAAGTATAGATGTGACATCTCTTGGTGTTGGAGTAGGCTCACAAGGTCTAGGTGTGTAATCTTTTGGCTGTATAGCAGCAGATGCTCATTAGCTACACTTCCAAGAAGCTGATGGTACCGCAACTGCAGTTGTGACGGTACTAAGCTAGTGCAACCTTATTTTTCTTCTTGGGTAGACCAAATCCTATGTGAATCAACTAGATTCAATTCGAGATTAGATTTCAATGATATTATTAATTGACCACCAAAAAGCACAAACTGAAAGTATAGATTTTTCTCCACCAGCCTTATTCTTCTGAGGATCAGAAAGCACAAACTGAAAGTATACACGCATGCCATTGAATTTTGACTACGGATGAAAATGAAAAATCAAATACGCTTGCAAAAGTAATGTACAGTATATAAGTTCAAACACTTTGTTCGATCCTAATCTCAACTCACACAAAATAACGAAATGACTCATGTTTACATAAATTTTACTATAGTTTATAATATTGTATATGCATCACAACTATTAATAATTTTGACTGGACAAAACTTTATATAAGTCAAGAGATACATATAATCCAATTCAAACTTAAAAATTGACTTTTTATATTAACTTTAAAATTCTTTTAAAATCTGCATACAACAATAAAGAGAAAACTTCGCCTTTGGTTAATTGAGGCTGAACGAATCTTTTTGCAACAACAATGAGCACATCAACTAATAAATTAGCTCTCCTTGAACCTTCAACAGTGTGATGCTTTTTGCAATGACTGCATGAGCATCAAAGAAATAAATGATAAGTCCATCCACAATTTCAAGTGTTATAAAACTTTGATATAATTCTCAAGTTAAGGACTGCAACAGCAACAACAGAAGAAAAAGTAAAATATAGAGAGAAGTAAAAATGTAATATTATATTTTATTCTAGCATAAACAACAAAGGTTCAATTGCATAATAAGAATTTATAGATCACAATACAAGAATGAATCATGATCATATTTCCTGGCCCCATAAGAAATTCAAAGCCAAACTGGATTTAAATTACACACTTTTAAAGAGTTTGTTAATTGTAATAGCTCTGGACTTTCAAAGGGATGAGTTTTGGGAACCGAACTAAAAAGTTTTTTCTTACAAGCAGATTCATATCACCAAACAAATAAAAAGTTGCTGACAACAGGTCACCACATCATTGTATTAAGCCTTGAATCCAGCACATTTTACTAATGATTAAAATTTCAGCTCCCAAGCAAGCTAGACAAATTGTCTTCATAGAGTTTATCTGAACATGACTTAGCAAAGTGCCACATATAGAAAAATGAAAAAAAAGGTGTAAATTAATTGCATACCTCATGCAACGGTGCATTCCTCGCTGGTGGCACTAGCTTGATTAACTTGGCACTCTATGCCTAATCAAAAAGCAATTATTACAACATCAAACAATATAAGCAAATTAATAATCATACAACCAGATAAAAAAAGCAAATGAAAGCCAAAAGAAGTTAACTTATAGAGATCTATGATGTGGTTTCTGCAAAAAGCACAGTTATCTACAACAATATTTGTACGCTTCAAGCAAACAATAACAATTAGAACTCTCAAATTAAAGTAAAATTTCCAGTCCACAATATTCTCATATGGGTTCAGACATAGGCGATGAGCGTAAAAGAAAGAAAATCAAGAAAGTAATAAAATTAGGGTTAGGGTTAGGGTTAGGGACGAGGAGGAGAGGTTACCCTATGCCCAGAGAGCAATAGCGCTCCACTTCCTAATCTCGAAATGCTTGGTTTTCTTAATGGAGTAAGAAGGAGCAGCACTGCTAGAGGCCTCACATTTGGGTAGGAAGAAGCCAGAGAGAAGAAGCCAGAGAAAAAGAAACCAGATAAGAAGAAATGTCAGAGAAGAAACCAACAAAATAGTGGGAAATGAACTCGCGATAAGAAAATATTACTTTTAAGTATTAATTAAACAAAAGGCAAACACCAACAACGATGTTTTATTCAACAAAACATCACGGTTTCTATTTCATGATGTTTTAATAAAAAATGTCACAAAAAGTGTTACAAATCCGCGACGTTTTCATAAAACTTCATGGAAAATTTGAACTTTTCATGACGTTTTTTAAACGTCACAAAAAGTCTTCATATTTAGTGATGTTTTATCAATAAAACATCATGGATTGTGTTGTTTTCTTGTAGTGACATAGACATCTCCTCTGGCTTTTCTTCTTCTGCCTTTGTGTTCTTTTTTTGTATTCTGCTCCAACTAATTCTTCTTCTGCCTTCGCCATTTCTCTTCATTATTTTCCTCTTCTATGTTTGTGTTTTGGCTACTTTTTTCTGTTTTCATGTTCCTCCTTTTTTTTCTTTATGTTTGTCAAGGATTTTTGGGTGTACGATAATGAATCTGTAATTTAAGAGGCTAAGGATCTCAATGTCATCATAACTGCTTTGGAGAATCTTGAGGACTAGTTAGAGCTTTCTGACGTAAGTAAGCTTTTTTCTGTTTTTTATATTCTTCATTAAATTGGGTTTTGCTAAGACATATTATGTTTGGTTCTGATGGTTGGTGAGAGATTAGAGGAAATTGGTACAACAATACTTGGAAATGAATTTGAATTGTTGTGGTTAGGCATATTTTGGTTATCGAATTACTAGCTGAATATATCAATTCTAGGTTTTTGTACTAAGCCCCAACTCTAGAATTCTTAGTTATTTATAAATTTTGGTTATCTTGTGATTGGTTTCCCATAAACTAGGATTTCTCCCTTTCTGAAGGTATTGAATTACAAGTTAAAAGCTTTTTATGCTTGGTCATAAAAAATTGATATCTTAATTACTAAAATGGAAACATAGAGTTTATGTTTATTGTTGAAAGAATATCCAAATTTGCCCTATTTAACAAACTTCCAAATAGGCAGAGAAGTTCTAAACCATTTACATATTTTCAAGTTATTTTATCTTTCTAGGTCATTAAGAATTTCATTAGAGGCTTAAGCCTTATCTTAGGGACTTTCTTTTTATGTGATGTGATGAAGTTATAGAAAAAAAATAAGCATTATACCCACTTAAATTGATCCTGTTTCTAATTGATCTAGTTATCAAAAATAAAATATTTGTAGGTTTTCTTCTGCATACATTTGTCGGTGTAGTGTTGAAGCTAATTAATGGTAAACTGTGAAGGTATTCATAAAGATTCGGAGAAAATCTTGTTTTTTTGTTTACCTTACTCTTTTATGTGCAGCCTTGTTCTGTGAAGATTGATTATTATTTTGAGAAGATTGCTTGTCCTGGGAAGTTTGCAAAGTATATCAATTGAGTACTCAGGTGCCTAATTGATACATTTAAGTGCATCCTGTGTTTTGTATTTGTTTTTAGTCTTTTATTCTAATTTAGGAAATGATTTGATGATTTTGTATTTGATGATTTCGAAATCAATCTGTTTAAAATGAAATTACTAAAAGGAAGTGAATGTGTGATTGAACCCAAGTTTATTACATAAATTGGCTACACTTCTGCTATCCTTAATGTGCTTTTTGACTCTTAATTTATAATTTTGGTGCTTTAATTAGTCCCTTATATGAGTCGCACTTTATACAATTTGACAGTAGATTTGTCACAAATTGACATTGAATCTGAGTAACATTGATACTGCAAGTTGTAATTTGATATTGTAGGGAAAAAGAGAGTCAAAATCATAAAGGAAGTAGCACGCCGCAATTTATCGAGAGTGCCCGCCGCGACATGTGCAACATCAGGGAAGCACGCCGCGGCCCCAAACTTACCACGCCGCGGCAAGGAAATAAAGACGCACGCGCCGCGGCGCCTACGAAGAGCCACGCCGCGGCGAGACGATCAAATGAGCAAGCCGCGGCACCTAATGTCATCTCGCGCGGCGCACAGATAAATACCCATACTCTCAGCGGGGAACATCTCTCACACGGTTTTGACCCGACCCGCGTCCATCATATATAAGATTGCTATTTTTAGGTCAAGGGGAGGGAGAGACTTCGGAGGACACTGTAGAGGCGCGACAGACGACTAATCTTCCACTATCATCAGCCATTTCCATCATCGCCGTTCGACAGTATCATTTTATCGCCACCGCCAGTCTTGCCAGTTACCATGGGTGATGTCCGGTCTTTTCCAGTCGAGAGACAGCCGATAGTCATGAGCGGCTAAACCACACTTCTTCTTGGAAATGAAGCAAAGGGCTTGAGTTCACGGGTTCTAAAGGGGAGTTGATCTTACATCGTCTATGTTTATCTGCATGTTGTAAATGCCTGAGTTAGGGTTTACTGCGTGTATTTAAATTAGTTTGGTTATAGTTTAATCAAGTGTTGACGATGTCTTGTGTTATGGATTGATTAATGGTGAACTTTGGTGCTTAATATATGAAGTCTCATATATGTCATTGGCTATTACATTTACGGTTTTAATCTGCCTAGTTGTGTTTGATTGAGATTGTGGTGTTTTATTCAATTGACCAATTGCATTTGTTTGTCCATTTCACACACTAAGGTGCATTTAGCAAGATTTTAGTTAACTGAGTTAGTTGATTAAAATCTTGGACCTAGAGAGTCTTTAGGGTTGATCTTTTGAAACTTAGTGGATTTTACTTCCCACAAATTATTTTGAACAGTGATAGCCTGCGCCCATTTACAAGAGGATTTCTATCAATTTGATTTCCATTTGATTTTGTTAATTGCATTATTTAAAAAAAATTCCAAAAATATTCTCTTATACTTTTTGTCCA
Source organism: Erythroxylum panamense (assembly GCA_027123425.1). Lineage (NCBI taxonomy): Eukaryota > Viridiplantae > Streptophyta > Magnoliopsida > Malpighiales > Erythroxylaceae > Erythroxylum > Erythroxylum panamense. Next base: position 39,212,112 of record JAOTIZ010000005.1, on the reverse strand, counting down.
ATTTTGATTACTTTACCTTATTAGTTTTGAACAAAATACCAAACCCCCGTTTTATCAACTATCATTGCAATTTTTGACATTTAGGCTAGATTAGACCTTTTTCACTTGGTTCCAATTAAGTGAGACGACCCGAGGATTGC
>JAOTIZ010000005.1:39163165-39192977 GCA_027123425.1 Erythroxylum panamense | reverse complement strand
ACCTTGAGACTGCATAGCTGCATTGAAGCCACTTGATTAGGCTTGCTCAATAGTTTCGTAATCTGCTCACTCCCAATCTGTTTGAGAGTTTTTCCTGGTTTACCTGTGATGGTTACTAGTTGTCCCTCCCTATAAAAAGACATCCAGAGTTCAGCATAGTTAGATAGTATATTGCCTAACGTTGATAACCATTGAACCCCCAATACCATGTCACAACTAGGCAATGTGAGCAGCAGCATGTCAGCATTGAATTTAACCCCTTGTAATGACCACTTTAACCCTTTACAGATAGCTCTACACTCCATGACCCCTCCATTAGCTACTTCCACTGTCAGAGGTTTAATGACAGTCAATTCGTACCCCAAATTTCCCACAATTCCTTCACTGATGAAATTGTGTGTACTACCCGAATCTATCAACACTTGTATCACCTTCTTGTTAACTACCCCAGTCACTCTCATTGTGTGAAATCCCACCGACCCCTCCAGTGCACTTACTGAAATGTGTGGGTTAACATCTTCTTTTAGCTCCTCGGTACTGCCCTCATCATCCTCTCCCACCTCCTTAACTTCATCCTCATCAATACATATTGAAAACACTCGCTTATGGCTGCACTTGTGACCTGGTGAGGATTTCTCAGGACACCAGAAGCACAACCCTTGAGCTCTCCTTGCATCAAAATCCCTGCTCCTGACATTTCTAGTTGTGTATGGTAAATTGCTGGGTTTTTGGTACGTGGGTCTGTTGATAATTTTGCTTAGCAGTGGAGCTGGGTTGGTAGTGATGGTGTTAGGTTTCTGGTTATGGGTAGATGAATGCTGGGGTGGATTGAATTTGGTGAATGTGGTAGGTTTAATGTAAGTTTGGGAAGTTGTTTTGGGGGAGGGATTGCGGTTTGTAGCATAGAGGTCTGATTCATTTTGAAGCCTAGCCAAATCATAAGCATATCGGAGATCTTTTGGCCTAAACATCTTCACAAGTTTTTTAACATCATGCCTCAGCCCACCTACAAAGAACACCAAGGCTTGTTTTTCATCCATTCCCGATCTATTCCACAATGTATCAAACTGACTGATGTAAGATTCTAAATCTTCAGTGTGTGACAGTTCCTTAATATGTTCCAAAGGGTGTTTGGCTCCCCCAAACCTATACCCTATTGCCTCTTCATACTCATCCCACGACCCAAAACCTACTCCTCTCATGTGGGCTTGATGCCAAGATAAGGCATCATCAGTCAAGTAGTAAGCTGCTAGTTTGATTTTATCTGCATCCCCGATTTCTTCAACTTCAAAATACTGTCTACACTTGAATATCCATGCATTCACATCACCCACCCCACTAAACTCTGGAAAGTTTCTTTTAGGTTTTTTGAACTTACAACAACGGTGGTCCATCCCACATTGGTTATGATCTGTGGTTGCTGTTGGACTTTAAATTCAAAGTATCCTAAAATATATAAATTCCAAAAATAATGTTAATAATTAAAATATATTAACAAATAGATATACATTTAATTATAAACGAAATATTACTTATTAAATTACTTGTTTTAATAAAATATAACATTTTACTTATATTTTTTTAATAAATATTATATAAGAGGTTAAAATAAAATTATTTACTTATTTAATTCATAAATTTTATTTATAATTAACATTTATTTAATATCTAATTATTATCAATAATAATATTAAAAGATAACTAAGTTTTTATTTTTATTTAAAAACATAAAATAAAAACCAAAAACCACAAAAAATAATAAAAGTGAAACTAAATTAACCTATAAAGAAAAAAGTCATACTCTTAATCAAAAGTCTTGAAATCGAAGAAGTAAGTTTCAAGTTTTTCATGACTAAGGCAGGGGAGTCCTCTTCCATATCTTAGATCTTTATAGGAAGTATGTTTTACTTTTTTCAAAGGGAACAACTAGCAGCCTCTAAAACTCTACAGCTGGATTGTTATCCATGTCGTCATTTTTGCTGTTCCTGTTGTTACGAAAATCACAAGCACTCGTTCCCAGCTGCTAGTTTGATAGGTCGAAGCTGAATGTGGGTTTCCCTTTTAGGTTGACATTGTGCTTTAATTTCCAGATAAACCGATCCATATCAGTGAGGTTGTGTACCGCATTAAGATTGCTAACGACGCTGAATTTTATGGAATTCTTTTTTGGATTTTGATCACCTTCATACTTTGATTATAGTATTGAACATTTGTCTAATTGCTAGAATACAAAGAACATAAAGCAAGTTGTATTGTGAGTGACCTATGTTGACAGAGGAATTCCGGCTCTAAAAGCCTAGCAAAACCATTGGCTTAAATAAAGTGAGAGATAAGAATTATTGGCCTTATCCCGGTATTATGGTACTATGTTTTAGTATATTTAGAAGTACCTTCTGATTTTTATATGTATATTTTTTGCAATGTTAACATATCCTAAATTGATTAGACACATTTGTTTTTCCTTTTCGTTTGCTTGCCAATTACCATCATATTTTACATGTAAAACCCTTTTTCTCTCCGATTTCGTAGGCAAGTATGCATCTGGAAATCAGAATTAATATTTCATTGCCTAGATAATCAGTCTATCAGAAGCAATCTGTCCTGTTTCAGAACAAAGTTGGCACATGCATGATGTAATTTATGTCGTCTGCAAACTTTTGATGCTTATCAGTATGAACTTCTCACCGGTTTCAGTGGTAAAGAGCAATGATATGGCCTCCTCCATGGCTACTTTTCTGGTTTGGTAGAGATACTTCTGATCGATTCTGAACCTAATTTCTTGACGATTCCTCCAAACAAGCATGAGGTTGTTAAGTCGAAAACATTGTCACGATTCCATTAATTCGCATAAACAACCACCTTTATGGTATCATGAAGTGATCATAATCTGATAAAGGGGGATCTATGGTACTACGAGTCTAATTATTTGCTTAGTTCTATAGTTCCATTTCAGTTCCCCGAAAGATGGCTTTTATTAGATGTATGCAACTTCTCTTGCATGCGAAGCAAGTCAGGAATGGACGTAGGCATACTGGTCACGTGGTATGATCACGTGAGTTGTTGATTGTATCACACCTGTAACTCTTCATCGGCTGTAGAAGTGACGTGGTATCCACCTAGCCCTTGCTCTTTTTGTTCTTGCTTTATTTTCAATACTTTAATTCCCATAGTACTCCAATTATCATCTCTTAAACTCAACCAACCCAATCACTCACAGCCCAGACCTTGCCTTCTTCTCTCATCCTCCCTCTCTCTCTCTCTCTCTCTGGTAATGGCAACTAAACCACTTGAACATGCTCCAGAGCTATTGAAATATCAGGTTTAACAATTGGCATTCTGATTATAGTATGCTACTCCTGCATGTTAATATTTTCTTAGAGTGTATTCTGAGTTTTTTTGCTTACTTATATACTCATTTTGAATGTCTTTTAGACATGGAACTTGAGAGTTTCAATCCACTGTGAAGGCTGCAAGAAGGAAGTCAAGAAAGCACTTCAGGGTATTGAAGGTAGAAAGATGACAACTATTTCATTCTACTGCTGTTGTGTTCCATCAATTGTTATAACGAGAAGCTCTGCATGTCACTTGTTGTGATGACCAGGTGTTTATAAGACCGAGATTGATCCTTTTCAACATAAGGTTACTGTAACTGGCAACGTTGATGCAGAGACCCTTATAAAGAAGCTGGTGAGATCAGGAAAGCACGCTGAACTATGGCCAGAAAAGCCTGAGAAGAAGGAGAAAAAGTCTGGACAATCTAATAACAACGGAAAGCAGAAGGATACTAAAAACAACCCTGAGGATGGTGGTGCTAACAATGGCGATGATCCTCAACAGACTTCAATAGAAAATCTTGAAAAAGCTGCCAAACCTGGCAAAACCAATGGTGAAGCTGATCAACAAGTAGAATCTGACAGTGAGGCTGAACCAAATGCTACTGCAACTGTTCTCAGTGGAAATGACACTACTAAGAAGAAAAAGAAGAAGAAGAAGAAGAAAACACAAGATGGTAACTCCAACGATGGTGCCGCAGCTGCGGGAGGTGATAGTTCCGGCAACCCATCACCAAAAAATGTCTCTCCTATGGCTCTTCCGGACCCTGAGCCACATGGGCCGTCAATGACTCACAGCCCTCCACGGCAGTACCCTTATCTTCCTATGTATTATTCGCCTTCTCCAGCCTATGGACTCAGCTATAGCACTGCGTATCCTAGCGTTAGTGCTTCTTATTATGCCCCTCCCATTCAAAGTCATATTGACTATCATCACCAGCCACCTCCGCCTTCTGATCCCATAGTTATGTACAATGATGATGATGAGAGCGGCTGCTCAATCATGTGAAGAAGACATGATCATGTCACGTAACAAGTGAGGGCTTGGTAAACGACGTTTATAACATGAAATCAATAATATTAATAGTTAAGAAGTGAGTAGTGTTGCTTGAAGAATTTTGTAAAATATAAATGAGAAGTTATTAGTGGAATAATGTGTCATTAGGAAGTTTACAGTTGCCTTTATTCAGGTATTATTGCTATTTTGGCTTTGCTTAGTGAGGTGGATATAGCCTTATGATATGCTTAAAGATCTCCTTTCCCTCTACGTCTAAGCAGAGGATGTTCGTTCTTGACATCCATTCTCCCCTTGTTTATTTTCGGGTACTATCTGATTAGTAGCTCATGTCTTTTATTTCTTTTCTTACTTCTTATCACTCTCCATCATAAATGGAAGTTGACGTAGGTCATTAAAAGAAATTATTTATCAAATGAAATATGCAATCCAATCACGAGAAGCCAGTTTGTTTGAGCAAAAGAAAGATAGATAGATATCGGAATTCACCTTTAGGAAATGTTTAAAGCAATCTTTTACAAAGCAACCTCTTTCCTTTGGTTAAAAAATCTTTGTACGTATCTTTTGTCATTCACAAATGCAATCGTCAACAATCACATATCAAGATCTACATTTTATTTAGAGCATTAATTACGAAACAAGATTGACTTACGTCCAATGTTTTGCACAAAATCTTGATGCATTATCTCCATTTTGGACACTGCAACCTATCAAAATCAACAAATCTTGTGCAAGAGAGGAAGCTTATGATAAAAGACCCAATTTTACCACACACACACACACTTTTGCCCCTATTTTTTAAAATCTCACCATATATTATTCTTATAAAATGTTCTACCCTAACAGGTAGAAAAAGAGAATTATATCATTTCAAGGGTGTGATGAACTATAGTTTAATGAGACAATATATAGCTATTAGGGTACTACTATGTGCATCAAATGCAATTAGTAAATTATTAACCATTCCATTATAATTATTAAACATACATTAGACAATTCGATTAATGATCATGAATATAAAATTAATGTTGTGATTATATTAGTCAATATATTTCTAACATTCTTCCACTTGGACAATATAATTAAACCACGATACCAATCTCCATCATTCAAAAGCAGTCAAATAAATTATATACAATATCATATCGACAAAATATATATGCTACATATGATTAGGCCTTGGAGATGTTCAAATACAATAATAACCATTAAAACAACATACATGTAGTACAACAATTGAGACTACGCATTTGTCTCCTTTTGTATCTATCATTTAGTCAAACTACATATATACATCAACATATATGTGTCATGATTAACAAGAAGTGACTGCAAACATCATTATGCATGTTTCTTATATATAAGTCATAAGCAATCCGTACAAAGTACTAATATGTTCAATACAAAATAAAAACTCCCACTAATCTTATCAAGCTAGGCATCTAACAATTCCATGCAGGAGGCGTGTTCAGCAAACATACATATAGGTAAGTCTTTTGTAACCGGATCTACTAACATGCTAGCTGTAAGCGTATACTTAACAGTAATGAGGGATTCAACGACTTTATCTTTAACGAAATAGTACTTTATATTAATATGCTTTGAGCGAGAAGTACTTCTAGTATTATTAGAGAAAGCTACAGCTGCGAAGTTATCACAATACAATTTCAGTGGACTCGAAATAAAGTCTACGATACCCAAAGCTGCCTCATAGCATGCCATATATTCTGCCTTCATGTTAGAGAACTTTGTGAGTATATGTTTGACACTTTTTCATGATACAGCTCCTCTAGTCATCATAAAGATGTAGCTTGAAATGGATTTTTTATCATCCATACATCCTGCATAATTAACGTCAATGAACCTAACTATATCAAAAGTGTCAGTTTGCCGATAAGTCATCATATGATCTTTGTTATCCTGAAGATACCTTATAACTTTCTTATCCACTTTCCAATGGCTAAGTCTAGGGTCATTTAAGTATCTTCCCAACATGCCTACAATAAAAGCAATATCAGGACATGTGCATACTTGAGTATATATCAGACTGCCTACAAGTGATGCATAAGAAACAACTTTCATTTCATATCTCTCTTTATCATTTTGCGGACATTGGGCCTTTGAGAACTTGTCACCCTTTACTATTGGTACCTTTCCAAGAGAACAGGAAAGCATATTGAATTTTTTCAGGATCTAATTAATATAAGTCTTTTTAGACAATCAAAGAATCTCATTAGCTCTATCTTGGATAATCTAAATTTCAAGTACATAAGAGATCTCACCAAGATCCTTCATATCAAAATGACTAAATAATAATTGTTTTGTCTCAAATAATATATCAGTATCATTAGAAACAAGTAGAATGTCATCAACATATAGTACTAGAAAAATAAAATTGCTCCCACAGAACTTCATACATATACATTGATCAACTACATTCTCCTTAAAGTCATTTACAATGACAATCATATCAAACTTGAGATACTACTGTCTTGATGTTTGTTTTAACTCATAGATAGACTTCTTGAGCTTGCAAACTATGTGTTCTTTAGTAGCTATCTTGAAACCAACTGATTGAGTCATATAAACATCTTTATATAGAACTCTATTCAAGAAGGTGATTCTCACATCCATTTGATTGAGTTCCAAATCAAAATGAGGAACTATAGCACGAATGATTCACAATGAATCTTTGGTAGAAATTGGTGAGAAGGATTTTTTGAAATTAATGCCTTCTCTCTGACAATAGCCTTTAGTGACAAGTCTAGTCTTATATGTTTCTACTTAACCATTTAAGTCATGTTTGATTTTGTAAATCCACTTACACCCAATGGGTTTGCAACCTTTAGGTAGTTCATCCAACTCCCAAACTCCATTTTGTGACATGAAACTTAACTCATCTTCCATTGCATTCATCCATAATGCAAATTGATGACTATTTATGACTTCTTGAAAACCGGCCAGTTCAGTATTATCTCCTACATCTAACTCATGTTCCTACAAATAGACAATATAATCATTAGGAATGGCAGGCATGTGTGTTCTTTATGATCTCCTGATAATAACTTCATCATCCCCAATATCAATGACTTCATCCTGTGCTTGATTTTGAGGTTCATCATGAGATTTTACTAGACTCTGTTCATTCACAGGGTCATTAGTAGGAGCGAAAGTGACGGGTACAAGGATTAAAATGTGTTCTTCCCTGAATACAAATTCTCTTAACCCTTGACTTGAACCAAATTCATCTTCAAAATAGACAACTCTATCTAATTCTAGAATTCTAGTCATGTGAGATGGGCAATAGAATCTAGAACCCCTTGATTCGACTGTGTAGCCTACAAATTAGCCACTAATAATTTTCATATCAAGCTTCTTATATTGCGGATTATAGGGCCTCGCTTATGTTTTGCATCCCCAAATATGAGAATGGCGCAAGCTTGGTTTCTTACTTGACCATAACTTATATGGAGTCTTAGGGACTGACTTGTTAGGTACTTGATTTAAGATATAAGCAGGTGTCTTCAACCCTTCATTCCACAAAAATTCAGGCGAACTAGAATGAATCAACATACACAGCAACATTTCAAGAAGTGTGCTATTTCTTCTTTCAACAATTCCATTCTGCTGAGGTGTTCCTAAAATTGTATTGTTTGCTTCGATACCACATTCTTGAAAGTATCTAACAAAAGGCCCTGGATTCCTTCCACACTCATCATAACGCCCATAATACACTCTACCTCTTTCAGAATTAACTATCTTGATTTTCTTCCCCTTTTGAAGCTCAACATTTGTCTTGAAAATCTTAAATGCCATCAAATATTTAGATTTTTCACGAATGAGCTCCACATGACTATACTGGAAAAAATTATTAATAAAAGTAATGAAGTATTTATAACCATATATAGCAGCTGGAATAAATGTTCCACATATATCAGTATGAATCAACTCCAACAATTCTAAGCACCTATTTGTTTTGCTTTTTTAAACCTTGGTGGTCAACTTTCCTTTAATAAAATCAACACATGCATTGAATATGAAAAATCAAGATCCTGAAGTACACCATCTTTTACCAACCTCTTCATTCTGTCTCTAAAAATATGGCCTAAACGTTTGTGTCATAACATAGAAGATCTCAAATCCATCCTTATACGTTTGGAACCAACAACAGTATTAATAACAGAGGAAGAAGCAACAGTAATAACATCATTCAACTCAAGTTTGTATAAATTTTCACATAAAATTCCATTTCTCATCAAAAAAGATTCACGATACAAAGTCAATTTTTCAGTTCCAAAAAGAAGACTATAACCTAATCTATCCAAAATGGATACAGAAATCAAATTCCTCCTAATAGAGGGTAAATAAGAGACATCATGTAACATCAAAAGATGTCCTGTATTCAACTGTAGTTTAATTATCCTAAAAAATTCAACTTTGACTTTGGTATCATCTCCCATATACATATGTTGCTCAGAACTATTTGGTCTTCTTCGACTTGTTAGTTTCTGCAAGGAATTTATAACGTGAATTGTTGCTCCAGTATCTAACCACCAAGTATTTAAAGGCACCTTAATAATGTTGAACTTTAAACAAACCATCACAAGACAATTACCTTTCTTCTCTAAGTGAGCTTTTAGTTTTCAACAATCAACTTTCTTGTGCCCAAAATTTTGACAAAAGCTACACTTCCCTTTGAAAAACTTATTCTTCTGATTAGCAGAAGATGAGTCCATCTGTCCACTTCCTTCAAGACTAACATCCTTCTTCTTGAAAGGCTTTTGGTCACTTGAGTTATTAGAAGTGAACTTTCTCTTTTGAGAATTGTTGTGGTTTGTCATCATGGAGATGCTTCTTGCCCTTCCCTTTTTCATGCCATCCTATTCCTTGGTAAGAATAGCAATCATCTCCTCAACAGTCCATTGCTCTTTCTGAGTATTATAGCTTGATCTAATCGAATCAAATTTGGAAGGAAGAGTCTCCATCACAAACCATACCATGTAATCCTCACTAAGGTCCATATCCATAGCCTTAAACTTACGGTAATAACTCATGAGTTTGTCAATGTGAGCCCTAATGTCACTTACACCATCATAAATGGTGTAATGAAACATGTTTAAGTACTCATTTTGCTCTTTTTTTAAGAACTTCATGTGCTTCTTCTTAATGGCAGCAAGAAAATCCATTGTACTATCAGCCTCGAAAATACTATCACGAATGGATTCATCCATGTGATACATCATAATCATCAAATAACATCGATTAGAGTATTCCCACTCCTCATGGGATCAACAGCATCATCAATAGGTTTAGGTGGTGCATCAATTACCAAGGCCAAATCCATTCTCATGATAGTCAAATTCATCATGAGTGATTCAGCCGACTGCTTGTAGTTCGTTCCATTCAGCGTCAAGATAGCAGAGAATAATCATGATATGCATGTTAAAAAATCATGTAATTCATGCTCTTTTTTTTCAAAATTAATTATATTATACATGCTAGAGTTCCTTAAACAAATATAGAACTCATTCACAAGTAAGAACAATTTATTAAATATTATAACCAAATCATCAATATACTATTGAAAGAATAGAAAATTTGTGTGATTCATAATATTTCAATAAAATTTCTTCATCATATTAAGCATCCTACTAAGTAGTAATTATTGATAGGATAATCAATTACTCGTACGGATCTTAATGTTATTTTGGACAAAAAAACACAAAGTTTTAAACATATATTAATATTTAAAAGGTCCTCATCATAAATAGTTTCACATGCTCAATTTTATAGCAGGTAAAAATAAGCATTTATTATTATCAGCAAATAATCATGTTTATGTCACAATAAGATTAAAACAATTAGAATTATCAAACAAAAAAGATTAATTAATCTTGTGCATAAATATATGAAAAAAATAGAATAAAAATGGAGCAAAATGATGAAAAATTGGTCCAAAATGGACCTTGCACATGCCACCATGCACACTACAAATTTTTTATTTTTAAATTTAAAATAAAATATAAAAAATTAGTCAGCAAGGTTGGGACTTGGGATGATGCCGTCTGGGTTATCCCTGACCCGGAGACCCGCGGGTCGACCCGCCTGTAACTTCCTCTCTAAACTTCAGTTTCTGACGATTTTTTAGGAGTTTTCTTCCATTTTTCATGCTCTATAGATTTTTCATATCCATTTCAACCAAAAGTGCTCTAAAACTCGAAAATCTCTGACCCATTTCGTTCATTAACAACAACACAAAAACTTTTCAAAATTTCACCAAAAAATTGTGATTTCTTTGTTCAAAACAAAGGTAAAAGGTAATAATAACAACCAACAATATTTTATGCATCTCAATGTATCATTTCGAAGTCATTTATGCCAAAACCGATTTTTAAAAAAGGTTTATACCCAAATACAAGTCCTAAAATCAAATAACCATAGTACTCTGATACCAATTATTATTCACAAATGCAATCATCAACAATCACAAAGTCAAGATCTATATTTTATTTAGAGCATTAAGTTCACAATAAGATTGACATACCTCTAATATTTGACATGGAATCTTGATACATTCTCTTCATTTTGGACATCACAACCTATCAAAATCAACAAGATAATTATTCTTATGACATATTCTACCCTAAGGGGTAAAAAAAGATAATTGTGCGATTTTAAAGGTGTGATGAACTATAGTTTAATGAGTCAACATATGGTTATTAGAATACTACCATGTGTCTCAAATATAATTAGTAAATTATTAATCATTCCATTATGTTTATTAAATATACATTAGGCAATTTGATTAATGATTATGAATATAAAATTAATGTTGTGATTATATTATTTATATATTTCTAAGATCTTTTGCTTTAAGCTCCCAGCTTTAACAGGAAATAGCTTTCTTTTTAACACTCTTTTCAGTCTCCATACTGGCAATATACACCACTAAGTAACTACTGTTCTACGCGCTCGCTTGGATCATTTGACATCAGTTTCATAAGCCAAAGATGTGAAAGTACGTAGTTAAGTGCATGGCAGACGTAAATGAACAGTTCATCGATCAAGACTTGAGTCACCTCAAAGGCCTCTCGAATGGTCACAAGCATACAACACTTCATGTGGAAGACGTGTAAAGTTTGAACCCTGAAAATTACTGCCTTGTTTCAAGCTTTGAATGAGACCTTTTAACGTTTTCTGAATGTCCCTTTCTTCTGTAGGTACATACATAAGTTGATAAACTAAGCCACTAACAACTAGAGGTTAGGCTGCAACTTTCTTTAACAAATTGTTGAACCTAAGGATGCTTTAACATTAAGGAAAATGCATGACAGAACCTTGACTCCCATTGGTCACTTTCTGAAGGTAGAAAGATCTTTCCCATCCTCTATTTTGCCCGTAACCTTTTTCATTTTTATCCCCATAGTAGAATATCACACACTATTGCATTTCATGAAAATGAAAACGTTTAATTATCTGTCACACATGATATCCTTCACAGAACATCCCATTCTAGCTTGGTTTCATATTTTCTTGATGCTCTTTTAGTTTTCATTATCCCTTTTGTTTTCCCTTTCCAGAAAGCTCTCTGGATTTATATTCTGATACTGGGGTCAAACAGCAGATTATTAGGTAAACGTCATTATTATTGTCATCGAACGAGGTGGTGCACAACTTTATGTTGATGGCTTGCGATAATTGCAGACAATAATTATGATCTAACAGACATCTTCTTTCGAGATGTAAAGATGAAGTGATATTCATATTTGGGCCCTCTAGCAGGAAAAACATCATTCATAGAATCGAGCAAACGACTACTTTTGTCTTTATCGATCTTCCCCCGCTTGTAGTTAGCACTTAGCATCTAAATCTTTCGTCCTGGGAGTAATAATCAACGAGAAATATGTCTAATTTTCCCATTCCGTACATGCAGCTTACTGAAGCTCTCGTGATTAGTTGCACTGTAAACAGATCTCCTTAACATCACTTACGAATTGTTTCTCATTAAATGGATCTGAAAATTGCGTGATGATTCCGATCAAGCCATATGGGACCAAATAAGATGTTGTGACATTACAACAATGGAATGAACGGGGACGTCATATGCTCAGACCGTGCCATATTAACATGACTTTTGGAAACAATTTATAAGTTTACCTTTAATATCAATATTTGTTCAAATTTTAATTTTTATCAGAAAATTGTTAATATTGTCAAAGTTATTATAATAAGGGTATAAAAACTTATTCATATAATAAAAAATTATTAATGTTTATACTAATAAATATTGTTGTATAAATGAATGTTAATGCTAAGTTTATAAACTGTGAAATATTAACGCTAACTTATATATTATATCTTTTTCTTCTTTTTTTTCTTTTGCGGACTTAAAGTGTAGAAACAACTTAGCCAAATTAATTTGTCAAACTTTTGTAGAAGAAAAATGTGTGGAATTGATTTGAATTTTTGAAAATAATATATATAGAAAATAAATCTAAATTGGAATTTAATTTATTAAAAGGATTTACACTACATTACTAGGATTTATAAAAATCATTACTTAAAATTTTACATAATAACTTAAGTTAACTCTTAATACTTATATTATCACCTATAGTTATGATCTAAAGCAGTAATTCTATTAATGATATTATTTATATAGGAAAAATTATATTACCTATCAGTATATAATTATATGAAAAGACACAAATATTATAATTAAAACAAAATAATTGAAGTTAAATAGTTAATAAGATGATCAAAATTGAAAAGAAGATGATGAACCAAAGTTATGAATGTAGTTAGTATTGATTTTAGTTTTGATAGTGATTAATAATGAATATCATTTCAGATATTTTTTTAACATTATAAATAGTCCTTAATTTTATATTATTAATATTTAATCATCTATTATAAAGTTTGTCTTTTAAAATATAAAATTTTAAGGATAATTAGGTAGTTTCAAATACTTAGGATTTTCTTAATTAGAGGAAAAGAACATTTTTAATTTTAAAAATTAAAAAAAGCTTTAATCCTTTTAGTAGGCCATTGAATTAATCAAAGATTAAGGCTTGGATTTCGTGTTTTTGCATTCTTTTCTTAAAAAGTCCTAAACCTAAAAGATGGAGAGAAAATGATGGAAAGTGGACATGCTTGAACGTCGCAGACCTTGGATCTTAGAGAAGAAAGCTTGGTAATTTGGTGTTCATCATCTTCTTCGCAATGGAAAAGAGGTGTTGGTTAAGATAAAAATTGAAACTTCCTTAGTGATTTAAATTGGCATTTTTGTAGTATGTTTTATGTTTGCATAATTGTTGTTGAAGCCCCACAGAGTAGTGTGGAGCATCGTCGTTGCCAGTTGCTAACTAAGGACTTAGATGTTATAGTACTGTTATAATGAGGATTTAGATAAGCTCATCGAAGAGTATGATTTGAGTGGTTCAACCAAAGGGTCTTTAAAGAACAAAGCTTTTATATCTTTAACCAAACAAGTTTGTCTTTCTTCTTTTCCTTCTTTATTATATCCGATTGCTTGTTTAAATCAACATCATCTTTAGTATTGGAGATTTTGCTACTTTAGCTTTTTGCCTTAGATATATCGATATTTATAGCGATCAGTACAGTCTAAAATTTTTGTATGATCCCGTATAGTATACTGGCTTTTTTGTAGTTCATAATGTACAGTACGAGATCCATTACTTTACTAACAACTTCATGTAGGTGTACTCGTAGACTGAAGGTTGATACTAGGATATACTTAAAGACAACAAAAAAAAGCAATAGTATGAATGAAAATTACCTCCAAAGCACCGGTCTCCAGTTGACCTGGGACTTGAGATTCTGGCGGATCGACGTCGAAGTCGATTCACTCGAAATCATTAATATCTTCTCTGCCTCTCATGGACCATTAACGGAAGATCTTTCTTTGATTGCAGGTATCCGAAGATTACTGTAACGAGACTGGAAGGCCCGACTGCATCATGCCTTTCGAGAAGTCAACCAGTGTGTTGACAGATTGGCGGCTCTTGCTCGAGTTTTAAGCCCGAGATTGCATTTCCTCCAGGACCCACCGGGATTTCTTTAGGAGCTCCTTCGCTGTGACGCACAAGGAGTAACGTACTCCTACCTGCCGCGTTAGTTCTGTCTTCTGTTTTTTTCTTGCCTTGTAATTAAAAAAATAATTACCTCCAAAGCCAATTGAGAAGCCATTTGTAGGAGCCGAGCCAAACACTTGTTGCTGTAAAAGTGAAGTATTATTATTATTGAAAGAGCCGACATTTGTTGTTGTAAAAGTGAATTATTATTATTAGTTGCGAAAAAGCACTCTCCTTATTGGTGAATTTGAGTTTTAGGTATTGGAAAGTTTATTTTTCGATTTTGTATAGCTTTTTAGAGTGGTGATTGTCCCTTTTTTCTCCTCTTCATTTTATGGGTATTTTGGAAAGAGATTGTTGTTTTTTCCTCATATCTTTACTTTTTTTGTTTTCTCATCTCTCTATCTTCTTTTCAGTTAGCTATTCATTGCGTCCTCCTGTCCTTTTTCTCCATTCTCCTCATTTTCTTTAACTGTTGATTTCTCTTTTCTTCGATTACTAAAAATGCTTCATTGCAAGCGGAATAGTTTTGGGCCATTTTTTAATTGCTGACTGTTGTTGATTTTAATGAAATGTAAATTGTAACAGATTGAGCCAAAAATCGTTAACAACTCTTCTTCTGTCCCTTTTTTTTTCCGAATCTGAACAAATTTCAAACTGTTTGAAATTTGATAGAGCTCGAATTAAATCTGGAAAAAAAAAAACGGCTTAGGTCACCAGTTACCAAGTAATTCATGCTAGTTTACCGTCGAGCTGATGATCATGGCGATCCTCTGAACCAACAAAAGTGACATGCACCTACTAAAGGAATCACATTTCAAACCTATGAGACTTAAGAAATGATGGAAGGGAATCAAAAAGAAGGATAATTAAGCTATTTAGTAATTTTTTTAATTATCGCCTTATTTTAGTCGATAATTTTCTATTTCAATTATGATATTTTTATAATATTTTATTAAATTTCATCAACACATTTATACAGATCTCGCCTAAATATATAAATGAAATTTAATAAAATAGAATCAGAACAGAATAACTAAAACAGAAGATTTAGCGTGCTTACCCAGGCCTTATCCCTTTAGGCCCCACTCTTAAACTTTCCAAAGAATACAAAATGGTTGTTGTGGCTTAGATTTTGACAAGTTTATGGGTGTGTGTAATGGTTTCTTGTACTAAAGCAAAGTTCTTTAGAATTGTTACCTCACCAATAGTTAATAGGATTAATGAAGAGACAGAAAGACATGGGAAGAGTACAGCCATTGGGCCGGCCTTAAGGCCCTACTCCATTAGAGGTTCACTTTTACTTTTAATAATTATTGTAGAAGGGGTGGATTAGATAATTTTAAGTTGTGATAATGCCTATATTAATATATAATCTTTTCAGATTCCAACATTAATGTTAACTTTAAATTAACTTATGAATTTAAGATATTTCAATTCAAAATTTGTATCAAATGATTTTTACAATTTTGACTTCTGAATTCTAGGTGATAATTTAAAGATTAAATTTTTAAATTTTTAGCATATTTTTAGCTTATTAAATATTTGAATATATTATACTTAATTTGTAATTTGTAATTTACAAGGACACTATATTAGCATTTTAAATCAGAACATTGATATTAAATGATATTGTGCTTATTTTTATTTCTCCTTTTTTAATTTTTAGATTACTTATTATTTATAAAAATTATAATTAAACATTAATAAATAATTTAGTTTTTATAATTGCAATTTTCATTTTACCTTTGACTACAGCATTACTTAAGAAAAGTTTTTCAAAGTTAAATTATTGAAAATTTACTTAAGGTCATCAATGTCTCAAAAATGCCGAATGGTTTAATTATTTTATATATCTAGAATGATATCTTGGACAATATTAATCTTGATAATATTATTATTAATTTAGCATTTAAAAATGCACATAAATTTTTTTGATAAATATTGATTATCTGTGTATTTGTTACTGCAATTTTCTTAGTTTTTTGCAGTATAATATTACTGTTAAATTGCTACTATTGCTAATTTTGTTGTTATTGCTACTATTTTTAGTGATTTTATTATTACTAACATTTGTAAGATATTGTTAGCTGATGTTGTAATCATTTAATATTTTATTGAGTATGTAAACTTAAAAATTGACTCACTTTATGCATAAATATCAAATTTTAATAAATAAAAATATTCTTTTAAAATTTACATATTTATATATTTTCGATTTATTGGAACTTTTTTTTAACTTCGCCTAGAGTCTATGAAATATTATAAACACCCAGGGTTGTGTGTGTTTTGGATAATGTTATCTAAGAGATTGGAATCTACAAATGTACCAACTCATCCCAAGTTGATTTTAACGCTGATTCTAATTAAAAACAATCTTTTATTTAAGTATTTGTAAGCAATGATCATTTTCCAATGAGCATGAAATTATTCTAAAATGATTGAAAATTGAAATTGTCCATTTGTAATAATTTTACAAATACAATTCCACACCTGATTTTCAGATTAAGAAATTCCTATTCTAAATAATTCAATTTTCAATAAGATTATGGAAATTTTAATTGTAATTAACGAGGCAAATACCTGAATAAAGAGGGTCCAGCCTGCAGTAAGTATACAGTAATCACTTTCCAACTCTAGAAAAAAGAGTATCCCTACCTATATCAGCATATCACAGAAATATGATACTTCTTAAGGTTAAATTAAAAGTGAAATTCCTTTCTGATTCTTATTTAGCATCATATTCCTCACACTTGCACTACTGTAAGTTGTTTCACTCTTTCTTGTAGAATACTCTGTGTTGAGATTCGGTTCTTCCAGTTGGATGGAACTATTCATTCCTTCCACTTGTTCTTGCATATAATTAAATTAAACAAACGCTACAAGACTTCTTTAAAATATATGTTTTATTGTTTTAAATTACTAATTTTTTTTATGATATTGAAAATTTTGGAAACTTTTCTATATTAAATAGAAATTATAATACTAATTATTAATGTACACCTTATAACACAATTTTTGTAAGTGCTCCAATCTTATCTTAATAAGGATTCCTGTTTAAAATAATTTGATGTAAATTTAGTAATGCAATAATAATAATATTTCTTAAAATGAATGAAAATATAGAAAAGGTTTATATATTCATAAACAAAAACAGCAAAGAAAGTTATTTACGTATCCTAGATATCATTAACTATCTACTTATATGCTTTATCTTCCAACTTATATCCGAGTGATCCACCAACTAGTTCTTGCCATAATTGGCCTAATTAGCTTTCCCATCCGCAAATAGGCCTAGCTAATGATTCCCTTTCTTCTTTCTTTTGTGGGTGCCAGTGCATAAGTGCGATGAATATTTATATATACATATATGTTTTAAAGTAATGAGTGTTTGTAAAAAGTAAAAAGAAGGCAATCAGTGTTGCAAGTCCAATAAGAAAGAAAAGACGAAAAAGACAAGAGCATATAATCCCAATAATGCATATATATATAGATATAACAGTAATGTAATTGAAGACATGAATCAGCACTGAGCAATAAGGAATCTAACCTATCCGCAGTGGACATGAATATGATAAGGTACCATTCAACAATGAGGCAGCATTATTGTATTGTAGGCCCTCTCAACCCTTTTCATACTCTATAATTCTTCTATATATACTCCCATTATTCGCTTCTCTGGTTCTAATATCTTGCCTTTGCCATAGCCAAAGCTGAAACACCTTTATCAGAAACATCAATATGAAGCATCATGGAGTCTGCAGCGACGCTTCTCTCGCCCACGAACCGAAGAGAAGTTTTGGAGAGAAGCTGAAGCAGGCCTATGATACAGCCACGGTAGCTGTGGCTGGGAAGAGAAACGATCTTTCTTTTCCCAAAGAAATCGAAAGACGAAGTTGGAACAGTCGCACAGAGGACCCCATGAGGACTCTCATGTTCTTGGGTTCTTGGAGCCTTACATAAAGCTCATGACTTTGCTATTAATCTGAGAATCTTGATGTTGGATATGAACTTCTTTATGAGTAAAATCATTGATATATCCGGGGGCTGATTCCATATGTGGAAAAGGTTCTTCGACCTTTCTATATGTATCAGCCAGACATTCAAGAACTGGAAAGAAAGAATTCTAAGTTGTAATATGATAAATAAAAGAAGTTGATGTTGTAGCTATTAAGTGAAATCCTTGCCTTGTGTTGATACTGCTACTAATACTATTTGACGTTTCCTATCTTTGGCCATCCTTCTGGTAAGAATTAACTGCAAATTTGAGAATAACATCTGTCATCAAGGTTCTGACTTCTGGGCATACACATCGGCAAAGTTGAGATAGATGAGATTAGACTGCAAACGAAAGATTCATCATAGGGTTTTTTTCAATAATTATTATTGTTTTTAATAGTAAAAGCATTATATTCAGTCAAGATATTAATCAAGTTAAAGTTGAAAATTTATCGTTAAAATTTAGCATCACTTTTGTCACAATATATGGCAAGGAACGAAAGGATGGCTTCGAAAGAGACCTGAGGACAAAAAACACTGTTAGATATATGTTAAATATATCTATTTTATTTTATTTTATTTTATTTTGGCATATTTTGTACTATGTTGGATTTAAAAATCTAGTTGGATAATATTTTAGATAGAATAGAATTCTATCTTAAATAGATGTATATTTGATAATGGTTATCGAAGAAAATTCTAGTTTGAATAAAGGGGCATGGTTGCAAGTCTTTGGATGAGTTCTTTCTTCTAGTTTGAATAAAGGGGCATGGTTGCAAGTCTTTGGATGAGTTCTGAGTAAAGTTGTGGCTGAAGAACTAAGGGCATTATGGTAAAATTTTGGATGAATTAATGGTTTCTAGAAAGTTACAAAGGCTGTAGGTTTTAAAACAAAAGTAGACATATACGTGACCTATGTTTTTTTTTTATGATTATATGTGCAGTGTGTGAGAAGTGATTGGTGAGTGAATAAAAACTTAGAGCTGATTGGTGTGTCCAGTCAGATCCTCTGGCCCCGGTGTTCTGGCCCTACCCTATGCCAGAAGATCTCAGCCATCCATTTAACTTAAATGGATGGCTGAGATCCTCTGGCACAGGGTAGGGCCAGAGTATCTGAGCCAGAGGATCAAGTCTCTTGGTGTGTGTGGTGCGTGAGTCACTTTGTGGAAGTGTTGGAAGTATTTGTTCATAACTCATCTGATGCGTGACCTATGTTTTTTTCTTGATGATTATATTCGTAGTATGTGAGAAGTGATTGATGAGTGAATAAAAATTTTGAGCTGATTGGTGTGTGTGGTGCGTGAGTCACTTGGTGGAAGTGTTGGAAATATTTGTTCATAACTCATCTGATGCGTGAGCGTAGGTGAAACGCTAGTGTGGTATTGATTGATGGGTTGTGATTGTAGCTGTGGTTATGTTGATATCTGCATTTTTGGGGGCTGTATGTCTATGTCTTCTGCACCATTTTTTGTCAATCGTGTGGTAGTTGATCAAGCTGGAAAATTTTCTTCGTGGAGTGGCTTACTGCAGGAACAATTTTCAAATCTATTTCGGAGGAGTTGAACCGATTAGAAAGTTATCTTCTTTTCCGTCTCAAGTATCTTTCATTTATGTTGAATTTTATTTAATCACTTAAGTTATTTGTTTAGTGTTTTTTAGTTATAAGATTGTTGAGAAAAATCATCTGTCGAGATTAACACAAGTTGGTCGTGTTATTGGGTGTGAAATTCTTTCACAGGAAGTGAGGCTGAGAGATAGTGTCAAGGGTTGAGTAGTGTCGGCTTAGTAAAGCCTTGGATAAATCTATTGTACTTCAGTGAAAGTGATTAAGTTGGGTGAAGGCTCTGCAAACGTAGGCAAGGTGTGCCGAACAGCGTTACCAAATTTATGGTGTTTTTATTATTTCGATTTTGCTTGTTTTTATTTTGTTGGTGCTAAAGAAGTTTGCAAAAAGTTTGCAAAACAATTAACCTCCTTTGGTTTTTCAATTGGTATCAGAGCAAGGTCACCGATTCAGAATTTGGTAGCAAGTTGGTGCAGTTCCTAGTTTCGCAAACATGACCATAAGAGAAAGAGCATCGATTATCAAACTACCGTTATTGGACGGATCTAATTATCTTGCATGGAAATCATAAAAGTCTTCATTCAAGCTCAAGGCACGAGAGCTTGGCATTCAGTAGTACATGGGTGGACGCATCCAATAATCACTGATGATAAAGGAGAGGCAGTTCAAAAAGATCCATTTGAATAGACAAGAGTAGAAGGAGAAAGTTCACTTGGAAATTCACAAATAATGCGTGCAATTTTCAGTGCTGTTGATGAAGGACGCTTCTCAATGATATTAGCCTGTGAGTCGGCTAAAGAAGCGTGAGATATGTTGCAGACTATTCATGAATGGTCTAAATCTGTGATAGCATCAAAACTACAGATGTTAGTTATAAGGTTTAAAGAATTGAAGATAAATGAAAATGAGACTATTAGAGATTTTTATGAAAGATTGCGCGATATAGCGAATCAGGCACATCAACTCGGAAAGAAATATTTCAAACTGAAACTAGTCAAGAAGATGTTGAGATCACTACCTCTAAGATTTTTTCCGAAAATTGCAGCAATCGAGGAGGCTCATGACATCAATGATTTGTCACTGGAGAAGGTAATTGGAATTCTTACAAATTTTGTAATGAATTTGTTAAGGGACAATCTAAAGAAGAAGAAAGGATTAGCATTGCAAGCCGAGATTGGTAAATTCATGAATGAATTAGAAGATGAATCCGACGAGAATGAGGATGTGGAGATATTAACACGAGAGTTTAGTAAGTGACTAAAGAGAGTGAAAAAAGACAGATTCGAGTTTAGGCAAAACCGCGGGAGCTCATCGAATAACAACCTTAAATAATCCAAAACTCAAAAGAGAGAAAGAAAGGTAAAGAGAATTCAATGCCATGAGTGTCAAGGCTTTGAATATGTTCAAGCAGAGTGTGCTAATACCATGAAGAAGAGAAAAAGAAAATCCTATACAAGCACTTGGAGTGACAACAAATCCAGAAGTGAAGAAGAAATAGCGAATAGTGCTGCGTTGGTTGCCTTACATAACAAAAGTCCAGTTACTTGTTTAATAGTAACTGAAGAGTGAAAAGAGGGAAAATTGGAAAATTTTGAAAAATAGCTTATCTCAAGACTTGTCATCAGATTATGACATGATGAAAGTGGGTCAAGTGATAAAAAGGAGACCATTTTATGAGGCTTACGAATTAATGTATAAAAAATAGGTAAAAATATGTAGAAAGAATGAAAGATTGAAAGAAAAGAATCTTTATATGAAAAACACCATACAAGAGTTAGAAAAGAAGTTGATGTTAACATCAAATGAGCTTGATGAAGCTAGAATGAAATTAGTAAGTACCAAAAAGAGATTGAGAATATTAAATGGAGGTACCGAAAAGCTAGAAAAGTTATTAAAAATTAGTACAGTTAAAGGGGATCTTCAAGGTATTGGCTATAAGGGTGAGTGCTCTAAAGTGAATAAGAAGAAAGATGACGTATCCAAACCTATCCGAGAAGAAGAAACATCGAGAAAGAATCGAAGAATTATACCTAAAAGTCATTTTTGTAGAGTCATTAGATATATAAGGCCAAGATGTTATCAGTTACTACCAATGATATTTCAAAAGGGTCAAAATCGATAATCTAGACACTCTCCATTAAATTTTCAATAGCATCCCATGGTATCGGAGTAAGCTTGGATTAGAAATGGTCAAGTACAAGCACAAAAATATAGTGAAGAAAAAATAAGAAAATTTACAAATTCACAGTTAGTTATTGTTTGTGAAGTAACTGGTCAAACAGAGAATAAGTCAGTTACTTCTAAAGAAGAAACCAATGACCGAAATAATGTGACAAGGAATAAGCCCAGGTTTGAGATTCTTCGAGGAGCATAGGGATGTTGCTATTTTGTGTAAAGTACTTTTTTGTGTTGTTAAAAAAAGAAAAAAGAAAAACGAAACGAAACGAAACAAAAAAGAAAAGAAAAGAAAAGAATTGTTTTTTTAGTTCTTTAGTTGTATGTTGCTATTGTCGTTTCTGCCAAATATAACAACAATAATAGGGAAAAGAGAATTGAAGTTTCCCGTATATTTCATCTGTAGCTTTACAAGTTATATATAACACTATGTTCAACGAAAAAGCCTAATCTACTGTAAATTCAAAATACACAATCCTTATCTAATAATTCAAATCATTCTTATCCTTTAATTCAAATCAATCTTATCCTCAACAGTTTCATCTTTTTAGTAATTTGCATTGTGATTTCTTTTTTGCTCTACCGAAGACTCTTTAGCTCTAGCATCAGTATGGATCTCTCTCGGGTATCTCTCTCTTTTTCGGGCATATCTCTCAGTGTTTTGAATTGTGGTAAATTGTTATATTGATGTGCTTATGATTCTTCCACTGTATCTATAGTTGATTATTATGATTATGTATTTTGATATTGTTTTGTCTCAAGGGGGAGACATCAGATTGTTTATGGTGAATGTTCCATTCAGGAGGAGATTTCAAGGTATATGTGAGACTATTCATCTTGCTTTTTGACATCTTTTGTCTCAAGGGGAAAAATTTTGGATGATTGGATAACTTAATATTTTTTAGAACTTGATGTTTTATTAAAGGGGAGTATTTGTCGTATGGATTGTGCATCTGATTTATATATTCGATTATGCGATTTAGGGAGAATTTCGGATTTGTGACAAATATGCCAAAAAGGGGAGATTTTTAGATATATGTTTATATATATATATATAATTTTATTTTGGCATATTTCTTTGAATTGACATACTTTGTGTTATCTTGGATTTAAAAATCTAGTTGGATAATATTTTAGATAGAATATAATTCTATCTTGAATAGACGTGTACTCCCTCCTATCCAAAATAAGTGTCGTTTTAGAGAGATTTTAATTATTTAAAATAAGTCAGGCATGTTTATAATTTTATTTCCAAAATTATCCTTTAATTTCTCTCACATCCTAATTATACAGATTACATTTTCAAGGCAATTCAACAAGCAATTAATAAGGGTATATCAAACATTTCACTAGCTTTTTTAATAAGGGTGCATCTCTCTAAAACGACACTTATTTTGGATAGGAGGGAGTATTTGATAATGGTTATTGAAGAAAATTATAGTTTGAATAGAGGGCATGGTTGCAAGTCTTTGGATAGGTTCTGCGTAAAATTGTGGCTGAAGAACTAAAAGCATTATGGTAAAGTTCTAGATGAATTAATGGCTTCTGAAAAGTTACAAAGGCTATAGGTTTTTAAACAAAAGTAGACATATATGTGACCTATGTTTTTTTCTTGATGATTTTATGCGCAATGTATGAGAAGTAATTGATGAGTGAATAAAAATTTGGAGCTGATTGGTGTGTGTGGTGCCTGAGTCACTTGGTGGAAGTGTTGGAAGTATTTGTTCATAACTCATCTTATGTGTGAGCGCAAGTGAAACGCTGGTGTGATATTGATTGATGGGTTGTGAGTGTAGCTGTGGGTCGTGTTGATATATGCATTTTAAGGGCTGTATGTCTATATCTTCTATGTCTTTTTTGTCAATCGTGTGGCAGTTGATCAAGCTGAAAAATTATCTTGATGGAGTGGCTTACGTGCAGTAACAATTTTTAGATCTATTTCGGAGGAGTTGAACCGATTAGAAAGTTATCTTCTTTTCTGTCTCAAGTGTCTTTTATTTATGTTAAATTTTATTTAATCACTTGAGTTATTTGTTTAGTGTTCTTTAGTTATAAGATTGTTGATAAAAATCATCTGTCGAGATTAACACGAGTTGGTCGTGTTATTAGGTATGAAATTCTTTCACGAGAAGTGAGGTTGAGAGATAGTGTCAAGGGTAGTGTCGGCTCAATAAAGCCTTAGGTAAATCTATTGTACTTCAGTGAAAGTGATTAAGCTGAATAAGGGACCCGTAGACATAAACAAGGTATACCAAACTGCGTTACAAAATTTTGATATTTTTATTATTTTGATTTTGCTTATTTTTATTTTATTAGTACCTAAAAAATTTGAGAAAAATCTGATAAACAATTAGCCCCTTTTGTTTTTCAATCTCAAACATAAGTAAACGCCAATTAGAATTCTAAAAAGAAGTACAAAAAATTGGGTAAAATTCCACGTGTTGATTGCACATGTGACTCTCGTGAGTCGTGACCATTGGTATGTGCACCATTGATAGGCATTCGAGTTCGGGCTGCAAAATATCCAATCCACCAACCAACCCATCTCTGTTTCTGAAATGGCGTCACCCTCTAGCCACAAGGCCAACATCATCGACGGCAAGGCCATTGCTCAGACCATCCGATCTGAAATCTCCGAGGAAGTTCGTCATCTCTACAACAATTACGGCAAGGTCCTTTCTTTCTTCACTTTTTCTATGTTTCATCGTTTACTGCTGGTAGCGCTTGCCCTCTTCCAACTCCATTGGCTTCTTCCTCACTGGTTTGAAGGGGCCCTTATAAAGCTGTTCCTTTTCAATTCTCTTTCATTTTTTTCTGTTCTTGAAAAGTAGATGAAGTGAAAGGGTTTGTTCGTAATCTCTTCAGAACTTCGTTATCTTATGCTACTTGTTGAGTTTGTTGACTTCTTTATATAAAAACATATTTTGCTCCATTAGCTGTTTAACAGAATGAGGATAACCTTCTGTGCAAGACTAGTGTTTCCAACTCCAATTGAATTTATAAAGTTTGATGTTTTATACTCTGTTGGCATATTGTGCTTGGGACCTGTCAATTGCTTTTTTTTTTTTGGTTGCAATATCCAATTGAGCTAGCTAAAATAATTTGTTCCGAGTTCTCCGGTTTGTTGCTTTTGAAAGCGCCACTAGATGTCGTTCCTATGGAAATTGAATGCCAACTTTATATCGGAAGTGAAAGACAAATGATTCTGTTGAACCTGTTTGCGCTAAATGGAGGTTTTTGTGATATGAATTTTCAACAAGCGACGAGCTGTTCGTTACTTTATTATTAGTTTATGAAGATAATGTTTGACTTTCCTATTTATGGTTAGGTTCCAGGCTTAGCTGTAGTTATTGTAGGCAGCAGGAAAGATTCCCAAAGCTATGTGAATATGAAAAGAAAAGCATGTGCTGAAGTAGGGATCAAGTCCTTTGATATAGACCTTTCCGAGCAAGTATCTGAAGCTGAACTGATTGGGAAGGTTCACGAGTTAAATGCCAATCCTGATGTACATGGTGGGTTAATTCACTTACAATTGGATTAAACTTTTCCTTTTCTTCATCAATGCCCATAAAAATTTTATCATTTTCTTCAATTGTCTGAGTGCCTCAACATTTTTTTACAGTCACTTTGTTGTGTTTACAGGAATACTGGTTCAGTTACCATTGCCAAGGCATATAAATGAAGAGAAAGTTTTGAGTGAAATCAGCATTGAAAAGGATGTGGATGGTTTTCATCCTCTAAATATTGGCAAGCTTGCTATGAAAGGCCGAGAACCACTTTTCCTTCCTTGCACCCCAAAGGTATTTGTTTTCAGTACAGAAATGTTTTCCATTCAACTTACTCCGGAGTCTCTTCTCTTCGGGCAGTTATCTGATCCTCTCTCTGATAGAAGTAGTACCTTTTAAGCTGCAGGGTTGTCTTGAGCTTCTGTCACGAAGTGGCATAACTGTAAAGGGCAAAAAGGCAGTAGTTGTGGGTCGTAGTAACATAGTTGGTTTACCAGTTTCACTTCTGCTTCTAAAAGCAGACGCAACAGTCTCAATAGTTCATTCACGTACTGAAAATCCTGAACATATCATTAGAGAAGCTGACATTATTATTGCAGCAGCAGGGCAAGCTATGATGGTAACTATAGTTATTCTCACTTTTCCTATCAATTAAGAAAATCCCTTCATGGTTTCATCCCTTTGCGTTAATTGCATAGAATCCTATAGTTTGTTTTAGCTGATGATGTAATGTACTGCAATATCCAACTTTGCTTCGGACAAACTTCTATAAAAGTAATGGTCTTAATATGCTTGATCGTTGTTGTTGGCTTTGATGCGAGAATGGTTAACTATTATGAATCCCAGATCAAGGGCAGCTGGATTAAGGCTGGTGCAGCAATTATAGATGTAGGGACAAATGCCGTTGATGATGCAAGTAAGAAGTCAGGTTATAGGCTGGTGGGAGATGTAGACTTCAAGGAAGCGAGCAAGGTAGCTGGATGGATCACCCCTGTTCCTGGTGGTGTGGGTCCAATGACTGTTGCAATGCTACTCAGAAACACCTTGGATGGTGCAAAGCGTGTGATCGTTCAGTAAAAGTAACTCGCATTGTTCTTATTCTTTTCTGGCAGCAGGCTTATCCTTTTTCCTTTCTCCATTTTGTCACTTTATGCCCATGTTTTTGTAGCAAGTTGGTACCATGTGTATTCGTCATTCCAACTATAAATAAGCGTTTAATTTTCCTATACTTAGTTGAGTTTCCGAGCAATAAACTCAAACATTTGGGCTTGGCATATTCTTGTCAGCTACTGAACGCTAGCTATTCTTTCAAGCAAATTGAAACGTTAATATCTTTAGGATTAATTATAAAAAAATCTTCCATTTTTTTTTAGTTTTTCGATTATGACCAAAACTCTAAAATGTAACAATTAAATATTTAAAATTTATTTTTTTTCCAAATATAGTTCAATGTTAGTGTTTTCGTTAAAGAAATTGAAGCGGCTAATTACACAAAAAAAAACTTTTAAATATTGTCAAGGGATGCTTTCTTACACTACTTATGAAACCCGCTGAAAAGCCTCCTCTCTCTTCAATGGTTTCCTTCTTGTTCTTCGCTTCATATACTATCTCTCTCTCTCCAATTTCTACTCAACAGTAAGAAAAGCCTCATCTTTCTCTTCTTCTTTTCTTTTGAGCTCAAATTTTCATACTATCACTAGCTAAGGTTTTTTTTATACGAGGAAAAAAGAAAACTAAGACACCAACAAATATACACTAACGCAATGTTTTGCTATACATTGCGCCTTGCTTCTGCCTTTGATAGAGAGCCCGAGTAGGCAGCGGAGACTCCTGAAGAAAATGAATGCCTGGGAGGGCCATGAGTGCTAGGGCAGCCAGACTATCTGTGCTCTGATTCTCTTCACGGTGCATGTGTTAGATGTTGACCTCCCAATTTCGGTGGAGCAGACCGCGAATACCTACAAACAAAAAATGATTCGGATCAATCATGGTAATGTGAGATGATATAATGTTAATGACTTCTAAAGAGTCCACTTTCAAGATGATCTTGCGATAACCCAGTGACCAAGCCAGTGTGAGGCCCGAGTGAACTCCCCAGAGTTCTGCTGTTAAGGCAAATTGTTTACAATATGTTGGAAAAACCCTCCACATCACTTGTCATGCCAGTCTCTAATCAGAACACCTGTAGTAGCAGTAGCTGCTCCCTGTGTAAATGCGCCATCCGTGTTGAGCTTAACTCATATTTCTAGCAGTTTAGTCCATTCCACAAGGCTGCCTACCGAGAGGTCTTGGGGTGGGAATACACAGCTTTCCACTGCTCTCACCATAACTATCTACTCTAAGTACTCCAAAATGGCATGCAAATCGTTTTCCTGCCACAAAAACTCTGCTTCAAAAATAGTTTTGTTGCTCAAAGTTCCAAAGCATCCAGCATACGACTCCAAAAATGGTAGGTCAATCTCGGTGTACCACCGGTGAGTGCTTCCTAAGGTTGTATTGCACCAGATCTCCTCATCATGATAGAAAAAAATCCATATCTACGATCTCTGAGGAGAAGGTCCTCCAAAATGCATGCACTCGCGGACAGTCCCGGAAGACATGGATTGTCGATTCAACCTGGCCACATATATGGCAACTGCTATCTGTCGCAATATGCCGCTCCACTCTATGTTTGTTCGTCAGGAGCCAAAGGAAAGCTCTAATCCGCTGGGGTCCTGACCATTTCCAGATTACATCCCAGGGACTTGACGAACTAACCGAATTTTGTCCCTCAATTAATTCGTAGGCGGACGCCACAGTGAATCTTCTATGCTCAGTAAGACCCCAGCGAATTGTATCATCCGCTGTATTAGGAGCATTGGGGGTAATCCTCGTGATAGCTATACAGACGGAGGATGGAAGGTATTGATGAAACCTATTCTACTTTCAGTTGCCATCCTCGGTCTGTAAGTCCACTATTACAACATCTAGATCTCCTTCGGGGACTGGAGATGTTGCTACTGAAAGAAGGGGACCCCAATCTTGAAACCAATTATCCAGCCAGAAGCGTATGTGTCTATCATTCCCTAGTTTCCAATTGAGACCTTGATGGACATATTGCCAAGTAGCCGCAATTTCCCACAAAAAACTCGAGGCCCCTGTCCTATCTAACGTATGAGGGATGGAGTACGATCACTCTGATATTTAGCCCGTAATACCCGAACCCATAAGGGTGTAGGTTGGGTAATCAATGCCCAGCTCAGCTTGGTTAAGAAAGCATCATTGGTAGACCTAATTCACTTAATGCCTAGGCCCTCAGTCTTTTTGGGTTGACACGCAGACTGCCAATTGACAAGGGGTATCTTCCTATTTGCTTATGTGGAATCCTAGATGAAATTGCACATGATGTGTTCCAACTCATCATAGAGCCGTCGCGGCAGATGCACTGTTTGCATAGTGAAAACTAGGAGAACCGAAATCACCGACTGAGTTAGGGTGATGCATCCCGCTAGTGATAGCTATCTGGCACCCTAGCCTGTAAGTTTTCTTTGGGAATTATCCAGAATGTGCTAATAGGTATTCCGCGTGGTACGTTCATGGAGCAACGGGATGCCTAAATATTTGCCCAGCTTATTGGTACTCTTTGTAGCACCCCACTCCCGCATGACCCGAACCCGATATCGATGGTGATATCCGAATCCGTGCCCTGTGAGGGTGGCGTGCTACATCACTCAGTCAAAACTCAGTATAAGTTTTTTTTGAAACATACACATACTTTATATATATATGCGGAAAACAATTTACATAAATAATCATCGGTGAGTTCAATGACCACAGGGGCCCTTTTGTAAATACAGTTGCATTCAGTTTGTTGACTTTACAACATGACCTATTCATTTGTACAAAAATTCAGAAAGTGCAATTTTTTTATTTTTATTTTTAAGCTCTAATGCAGATGCGAACTGATCCCGACCTCTTTTCTCACTCGTATGCGGTTGCTATACGCCCGTTGCCTAACGGGGTATTCTTCTGGGTCCTGAAAAATAATTAAAAATTTTGAGTGAGTTTTGCGAACTCAGTGAGGAACCATCATCGATGGTTCACTCAATTCATGCACCACATCGTTTCACATAACATACATTAATCAC
>JAOTIZ010000005.1:39152765-39163065 GCA_027123425.1 Erythroxylum panamense | reverse complement strand
CAAATCTTTCCTTATCACAACTCATACCAAGATCACTCTTTCAACTCCCTCTACTTCTCATTTTCAATAAAATCACACTTAAAAATAATCATACTCGGAAGTTGTCAATGAATGCATGTATACTTAGTTTTGTATGTACAAAGATTCAAATTCACATACATGTATGTTGACATGTTGCTGGGCATGAAATGCAAATTTTTTTTCCTAACTCTCACATTGCTATTCTCTCCATTTGAAATATGGGTTTTAACCCTTAATATGGGGACAGGATGTTACATAATCAATCTTCATAGATGTTATGCTCATATATATCATAATAAAACAATCAATTATTACTTCTTTGGCTCAGGGTCTCCTCAATTTAACAAGCTAAGCAAGCTTCCCAAGCATTCAAACATACACCAAGAACAAGATGGGATAAAAGGGTTTCAATTGCAAGATGAGGGCTGCGAAAGTTTGGAAAAAATTCAAGGGTTATGGTAATTATATGAGGGTGTTGTTGGTGAGGGGAAAGAAGGAGAAAGCTTAAAACCAAAACATGAAAGAAGATGGTCTTGCAAGGGTGAAAGTCGTTTGTGCAAGTGCATGGTGGAGAGGTGGGACACATGTTTTGCCATTTGTCAAATGAAGAGCCAAGTCATGTGTTTTCCTCTTACACTACCCATTGTCAATCCATAACTAGTCCATTTGTCACTTAATCACTAGGCCATAAGTCATGCAATTATGCCACCATTTGTCACTCATTTATTCAAGCCATTTGTCACTCTATTATTAATGTCACATGTCACCATTTCATAAACCCAATCAACCTAAGTTCCCATATATCATTTTATCTTGCCCTTTAACATTTTTTATGGACTAGATGCACATATCATCTTATCAATTACTCAATTGTAATAATAAATTCCCAATTCACTAATTGTAATTCATTCAAAACAAAATTCAAGACATAATCAGCACACAATTACATCATAATCATTTAAAATCTTTCAAACCTCAAGATACGCCAAATGAGTGCATATACTATTTTGACGCCCCTAAATCATGATTCACATGTTGATGAAAATATGATGCATGCAAATGAAATGTACTTCATGAATTCTCACATGATATGACTCAATCTAGCAATTAAATTCTTAAGTGTAGAAATGGGTTATTACAGGTGCCTAAGCACAACCTCTGTGGGATGATATCTTCTTTTTACTACAAGTAACGACCCGTATACTTTCAATATTTATCATAAAACAAGTAATTTATTTTGCAATCAACAGTGATTGAATGATTGGTGCCGAATTCAAAAGTTCCTTTAACTTGTCAACAACCTCCTTGCATCCCTCATTAAATTCAAATGACATGTCCTTTTGTAACAAATGACAGAGACTTGTTAAAATCTTACTGAAGTATTTGATAAACCTACAATAAAAACCTATATGGCTAAGAAAAGAATGAACCTCCCTCACATTTATAGGATAGAGGAAGTTTCGCACAATTTCTACCCTAGTTTGATAGGAAGTTTCGCGCAATTTCTACCTTAGTTTTATCACCCTGAATCCCTCTTAATGAAATTACTTGTCCCAAAACTATTCCTTGTTCATCCATAAAATGGCATTTTCAGAACTTAGAACAAGATTAGTTTTGATGAACCATTCAAGTACACAATTCTGATTATCTAAGCCTATATCAAATGAATCCCTATAGATAGTAAAATCATCTATAAAGACCTTAATCATGTTCTCAATATAGTCAGAGAAAATATGTTGGATCCCGCTTGATTCCGGAATCCAAATTTGACTAAAACATGAAACGTGAGTGTATTACCATGAAATGCCTTTAATCATCATCAATTAATCTTCATTGTCATAACTTCCTAATAATTTTCCTCACAATTTGTTCAATGTCGTGTCCATGTAAATTAGTCACTATACTCAAACTCATTTCCCCTATTTGTGAACAGAATTTGGAAATCTTTAAACCAGGGTTTCAATTTGACTTCTTCAAATAAATTGTAGCTTTAAGTCTCTAGTTTACTTTGAAGAAAGAATCACCTCAATCGGAGCTCTATAGCTCAAGACATGCTTAAAAATCCAAAGTGTGTTCACACCTCAATCATGCTCTCTAAACCGACCTCTCACTTTATTTCAATCAAACTTTGTTAAATCAACACCAAAAGATTCAAATTTTCATGGAGAGATAGATAAATGTCTTAGGAATCAATCTCCTTAAGAATCACTTCATTCGGAGGTCGGATGAGGAAGTTATGGACAAACGAATCCAACATATTCATGTCTTTACTCGAATTGTACATCCTTTGGCAATTGTCATAACCTTTTCTATAAATGTTGGATTGAGTTTGTTCTTGAACCATTAGAAATTAGACTTCTAGATATACAACTTTTATGAAGATTCCAAAATGAAATTTTGTCATTTGTAGGGTCAAAACATATGGCACGTGCGATTTTACACAGTCAGGCCGTGTAACCTTCGGGTGAAAAATGTGCTCCTGCGCCAGAAACACACGTCCCGTGTGATTTTACACGAGCAGGCCGTGTAACCTTCGGGTGATACGAAATTTTCACCCTCTAAGACACCTCCAAAGGATCCTAAACCCATTCTATCATCCCATTTCCTCATAATCTTCCCAAATTCAACTCTTTCTAGTTTGATATCACTTCATATACTCTAATTATTCGGGATACACGTTCTTTACGACATCCTAACTTGTAATGATCATAACTCTTAACTTCGATATCCAAAAATCATATACTTTATACCGTTCGAAAGCTAAGAGGATAAACTACAACTTTCATGAGGCAACTTGGTAGAATTCATCCTATATTAATACAGATTTTCCCCTGAAGTTGGAAAACACATTTTGCCCTCATGAAAAACTTGAGAATTATCCCAAATTCACTTCCTCTATTGCAATACCATTTCTAACGATTTCAACTATCAATTGGAATTCGTCAAACTCTCAAATGCAATTCGTTTGACTCTTCATATTCAACTACCTCTCATCATTCATGATTCCCATCCTTCTTTTCCATAACATCTCACTTATGTGAATATATGTACATATATACCAACCATTCATGCTCAACATTCATCATCATCATCCATTTACAAATTCACATTTCATGTCCATACACAAATCTATATTTCATTAATATCATAAATTAAGAGTTTTACAAACTTTAATGGCATTCCAAGCCATATTACATTAATATTCCAAAATCCCTAAATTACACAAGATACTTGAAAGATAATTTCTCCAAATGCAATTACAACTTTGTTTACATAAATCACTCCAAAACAAAACAAAACATGCAAATTCAGATTTATTTCTTGATTCACTTTCACTTGATCTCTTGTTCGTCACTTGAATAGGGGAAAGAGAGTAGGGGTGAGCTTTACAGCTCGTGGATAACATGCTTATAACGAAAAAATAAGCAAAACTATTCAAAAGTTCATTGTCATAGAAAATTCTTGTTGAAATCCATAAAACACTTGTTTTTCAAAATCTCATCATGTAGTCACATTTACAAACCACAAAACATGAATGCATCAACTTGTTCATATATCCTAAACACATAAGTACATTAGAATGGTTTGGGTAGATCCATAAACATGACGCACTACACATTTTCACATCGTGGTCCTGTGTAGTAGTGAATTCTTGAGGGAGTCCTTGAGGGAGCTCCGTGTCACTAACAGACAGAAGGGAGAAGTCTTTTCTTGGTCAATGTGTACGTGACGGTTCTTGAGGGACTACCACAAACCCACATAACATGTATTTCAAACTTGTTGCCCAAAATGGCACTTTCCGAAACTTGATTTTTCATAAACATGAGGTATTTCGAAAACAATTTCCAAAAACACGATTTCATAATCATGTAATCCTTTCAAAGAAATCATTTTCATAAATTCTCACACAATTCACATATCAAACATATAGCAATTCCGCAATTCATTCAAGAAACAATTAATGCAACACTTATACAATTTAAATCATTAAATTTTCTTGATTTAAAGAAAACAAAAGTGGCTTATTTACTCTATTATAAACATGAAACCCACCTTATTTCCTTGCTCATAATCTTGCTCAAAGATTTCCTCTTCCCTTGTTCCTCTTTCTTTCCTTGATTTCCTTTAACATAAGCCAAAATCCCCAAGTCAATTGGCATTCCAATTGGAGAACTCTAAGAACATATTTATAAAATTATTTATTTAGAAATGAATTTCTAAATTTATTAAAAATTTGAGATTTAATGATATCTAGAAATAAGTTTCTAAGTAAATTATAACATTAAAATTGATTTAGTTCAATCTTAATTAGAAATAATTTTCTGATTAAATTTAAATCAATATATGTGTGTATATATATAATAAGAAATAAGTTTCAAATTAAATTAAAATTATTAGTGTAATAATAAATTATAAACAAGTTTCTACCTGAATTAAATTAATTAAATCAAACATTAAGTTTAACTCCTTCAGGTGTTTTGACTTTAATGATATGCTCATATTATATGATACATTTCAAGGTAACATCAAAAGTGTTGAATATCTTTTTTTTTTTCCTCAAATTCATTTTAGGAATTAATGGTTGTAACAAGAACCCCAATTTCAATTCAAACTCCAACTCAATGAAATCGGGTGAATTTTATGAAGCCACAATTGGATTAATGTCATATAATGTCTATGACATACCAAATGTTACATGTTATATTGGTGAATAACATGATACAAGGCCCTAACTTTACTAGTTATCAGGGTTTCTCTACTCCAATGAGCAAATATGAAGCACTTTGCAAAATGCTCATGCCCTAACATAGAGATTTGTTAATTTAAAGTGTGAAATACTACATTGGATCATATTCATACATATAGTCAGGTGATGCAAACTTTCTTGGAAGAGCATTGGAGAAAAGAAGTATCTATAAAACTAATAACGGATATAAATTTCAATGATTCATTTAAAGAGCTAATTGAATCAGTTCTTCATAGAGTTTGCCAAATTTCATATTCGTAAGGTTCATTGAATTTTATAATTTTAGTCAAAAAGTGTTAATAACTTATTATTTAATGCTTAATGATACTTACATAACATTAGTTGTTTGTCGCAATTGTTAAATGTTTAATATTATGCTTTTACTAAGATACAGTGTTCTTTTAGTTTTGATTGTTTTATATGAATGTGATATAAATATTATATTTAAGATATTCGTACATAAATAGACCAAAATAGAATGATTAATTATGGATCAAATGTTATATGGATAACGATTACAAACTTGGTGACCTTTGGTTTCATAGGTAATTGCGAAAACAATTAAAGTTTCTATTTAGAAGATTAACTGAAATTGATAACAATTACATATTAAATGTGTCATTATGGACATATGTATTTAAGAAAAATGACTACTGTATCTAGCTGCTTGTCGCAGGATTCATTAGCAATGAAAATTTTAATGGCAACAATTTAGATATTTGGAAACATGGAAATATAATATATATTGGAAGAGTAAAAAGCTTTTGTCTTAGTACATGAAAACATGATAGTCTTTCAGAAGGAGTCTATTAAGGCAAGTAGCTCACGTAAAAGAAGAACTCTTTGGCTTATACAACATATTTGATGATGTTATGTTAGAGATCAAGAGATATGACTATATCAAGGACATATAGTCCATAATGGTAACATGTAACAACGGCATCCTAGTGACCATATCATGATCACTCATAATTATGTTTCACAAACACACATACACAAGCACACGCACACGGCGCGCACACAAACACGCACACACAAATATATATATGACTGTAATAAATAAATAAATCATAAATGAGAATATAAGATAGGAGAACTTAATTTTGAGGCATATGAAGCTAATGCCAAACATAGTGAACTGAGAGATGTTAGTTATATTTTATCTTGTACTAAGCTAGTATAAGTTGTTATACATTATGGCCTCCACATTAGGGGTCTATGAAAATGCACTTAACCCATAATGTGAATATCAAAATGATATAAGATGTTATGAGGCCCCTATCTATAAACATATTGAGGCTTCCAAGCCATATACTTAGACATATAAGCTTAAGTTATGCTCATAAGGAGTTAAAAACTAAGAAGAGGAAGCAATATGATGATTGCAAGTGAAAAGTGGAAAGAAAGCCTCCCACAATTCTTAGTATTCTAAGAAGAACTAAGGAAAACTAAAATGGGAAAAGAAAAGGTCCTTTCATAAATAAAAATTCTTGGTTATGTCATGTTTTATTTAGCCTTGGATTTGATATTAAGTCCCATAATAGTAAAAAGGA
Organism: Erythroxylum panamense; assembly: GCA_027123425.1. Lineage (NCBI taxonomy): Eukaryota > Viridiplantae > Streptophyta > Magnoliopsida > Malpighiales > Erythroxylaceae > Erythroxylum > Erythroxylum panamense. Next base: position 39,156,744 of record JAOTIZ010000005.1, on the reverse strand, counting down.
CAATTTTTGGGAATTATAATAGTTATGGTTTTATGTTGGATGACTTTGCAGGATTAGATAATCTTTATAAATTAAAAAATAAAATTATCTTTTGTTTAATTTCATCTTCTAGTTCTTATAATATCTATGTCAATTTGTGGCATACTAGACTTGGTTATAATGGACAAAATCAATAAAATCGACTAATCAATTATATTTTGTTTAGAAGAATTACAAAACTTATAATAGTCTACTTGTGAAAAATAATGAAAACTATTGACCATAGTATAAATAGCTGTTAAGCTATTGTAAGTAACTCATGAAGATATATATGGCTAAATAGATTATAGAACATAACGCAATGTACTTATTTCACCACATTTGTTAATAATTATATTCAATATCATTATATTTATTTGATTTCTCAAATTTTGACACATTATGTTATTTTAAGAAATATATGACTATAGTTGAGAATTAATAAAATATGTCTTATAAGACTTCAATAACTGATTAAGTACGAGAAGAGTTCTTTGATAAATTTAAGAGATCATAAGATGAAAATTGAATGGATATCTAATGAATATTATATGAATCCACCCACAAGTTGGTGGTGTGGATATGAGAAATAAGAATCTTCTCATAGTTAGGTCTATAATGGCACAAGAACATTTACCTATCACCAATTGAGGTGATGCGTCATTGATGATCAAATATGTATTCGATAGGGTGCCTATGGAGTCATATCATAAAAAAAGAGATACAGGTAGTTAAGAGACCTAATTAACCATATATGATTATCTTGAGAATGTGTTTGTTATTTATATTCATGTCCTTCTTATACGTATGGAATTCTAGTTTCCAAAACGAAGAAGAGTATCTTTAAAAGTAATTTTTAAACATTCCGAAGGATATATGTTTAGAGTGGAACAAGGTAATAAATAGGCAATTAAATTATTTATTATTTCTATTTCTATTTCTATTTTTTCATATGTATCATTTAGAAACAATCTCTCTACTAGTTAGGTGTAACGTTGTATACCACTGGACCTCCTCAGACTCCACGTTGAGTGGAATTGTTACTATGTGTTATTATTATTATTGCTATTGTAGAAAATGATTTTCCAAATCAAGAATTGTTAACTTATCTCTATATCATAGACTTAAATTAGAACAATATTGTAAAACAAGACCAATTGAATGGTATTCATCCACATGGAATCAATTTAGGAGATGATGAATTAGTTTTTGATCAATAACAATCGCAACCCAGTGGGAGCTCTTTATCACTATTTCATTTGAATAGGAGCAATATGAATATAGAGAGAATTTTCATTATACCCATATGATGAGCAAATTATTCCTTATACAAAATTTAAAGTTAAAGGCAATAATCTTTGCAGTAATTCCAAAAGAAAAAAATAAGTCGACAAATATGAAAAAAGGTAGTATCTAGTCTTGTAAAGATGAATGATTTATAACAATAGAAGACAAATGAACTTTAATGAGTTTGATCTGAGTATAAGGCTTGGATAATCTCCCAAAAAGACATATAGCTATAAAAGACAAATGTGTTCTTTAAATTTTAAGAAAAAGATTGATGACAGCTTTGGAAGATACAAAGTGTGTCTAGTGGCAAAAAGATACACGCAATTGAAGAAATCGATTGTGAGAAAAAAATATCATTTATTGTGAAGTTTACATTAGTTTAAATAATTATAATAGTAGAAATGGATCTTGACATATATCAAATGCATGCAAAGACAATGTTCTTAAATGAAGAACTAGATGAAGGAATCTATACGGAACAACCACTAAGTTTCATTCAGAAAGGCTAAATGCATCACATGCTCAAATAATTAAAATCAATATATGGTCTAACATAATATTAAAGTAAGTGGTATATTACATTAGTACTATAATTATATTATAAGATTTGAGGATAACTGGAAAAGACCACTTAGCTATGTTAAAATATCCAATGATAAATGTTTAATTTTATCATTTCATATGGATGATATGTTTTGTTAGCTTATGATAATAAATAGGTTGTTAAGTGAACAATTGGTAGCTTATGATAATAAGTAATTTCTTAAATGAACAAACAAATTGGCTATCAAGCATGATTAAAATGAAGAATATGGCTAATGATGAACCCACCTTTGCAGTTAAGATTGCTATGTATAATTCAAGTAATAGTTTCTTACTATTATAAGCTCAGATATATTAACTGAGTACCTGAACTGTTTTATATGTAAGATAGTAAAAGTGTTTTGTGACGCTAATTGCTAAGGGTGAGAACTTGAGCAACATGTAGTATCTATAGATTTCATAGGAAGAACAAGAGAAAAAGGTGGTTCTTTATTTCAAAGAAATCATTAGTCTTAAATAAACTATGTTAATATCAAATCAAATACATAGATATTAAGTATAACTATGCCAAGGACATAATATTGCAAAGAGAAATGAATATGTCTAAAGACTATTCATAATACTTGTTATCAATGATGATAGTTTGTTGTCATTGAATATTTGATGCAATATATGTTTAATTAATAATTAAACAACATTTTCTGGAATGAATTTTAAATAAAAATTTATTTCTTGAAATATGATAATATTTAATTTTGAATTAAGTTTTTTTCTAGAATAAATATTAAATGAGTGTTGAACTTTCAGTTCTAAATACAAGAAGTGTGTCAGATAAATGACATTTCATTTTAGGTAATGCTGTTTAATTTTGAATTAAGTTTTCTTTTCTAGAATGAATGTTAAATAAGTGTTGAACATTCAGTTCTAGATACAAGAAGTATCCTAGACCAATACGAGATGCCTTCCTATTAAAAAGAGTGATTGCCTCTATTACTTTGTAAGAATGGAGAGAAGACAAGTTTTAGGTGATTTATCTAGGTGATAAATGAGAGCTTAAGGCTTAAAATACTAGTGTCGATGTGAATTATATCGAAGGATGTAAAGTTTATTAGTAATGACATAATTTAAAAAAAGGAAATGGTAGCCCAATATGTCTTAATAAGTTAGATATAAGTGAACTCAAGTTAAAAATTAGGTACGCCTGAACTATCATCTATATGGTATTTAAGGAAAGATATATGCTCTAATAAAACAGAGTCAATACCGTGATACATGAATCATTGCCATGTGTGCATTTCGACCAATAAGGATAATATAAGTCATAGTCTCAGGTTATACTTAAGTGGATCCTTTGACTCTGTGTGAACCTTAAATTTAAGTACCCTTTTTACTTAAGCTCTAATTTTAGATAAAATAATTAATGTTTTCTATCTCATAATGTTATTTAAAATGAAGAATGATTTGATATAACAAGACATTCTAAAAAAGAAAGTTAATTTGATCCAAAGGATCGAGAAACAAGGAATATCATTTCAATTCTAAGTTTTCATCAAAATGTATTCCAAAGGGCCCACCTTCTAAAGCAATAAATGATCTAAGGTATAACATACTAAATCCACTTAAGGATTTAGTCATTAGTTAATAAGTCATATATTTCTAACAAATGTGTGATAATATGCTTTCACAGTATACTAGTCGTATGGGTTATAGACAAGCATGAGAAATGAAGAATTAGTTTTTCTGGTCAATTAATTTTATATATGAGAGTGAGATATAATGGATAAGTACACATAATAAGTTAATATAATGAAACGTCATAACTTTTACAAAATCATAAAAAAAGATATGATTTATCATAAATATTAGTGAAATTTGAAATCACTAAAAAATGTGTTAAATGAGTTCCGCAGGTTTTAAGAATCTATAAATCTGTTGTTATGTGGATTATAACAAAAATTCTTGAATAATTTTTGTTTGACCAATGATGGGAGTATGTTTCGATCATATCACATTATCTGCAAATGAAAACCCCCAAATGCCTTAATATTTCTGTTTGGTTCTGCCGGATTCTGGCGAGGCTGCACGTTGCCGTTTGGATCCATGAGGTTGATCAGTTCCGACTTGAAGA
>JAOTIZ010000005.1:39121642-39132834 GCA_027123425.1 Erythroxylum panamense | reverse complement strand
CTTCGGTTTCTTCCTATTGTTCAGGATGTAAACTTCGGTTTCTTCCTTTTGTTTCGATGGACCCTCGAGCCATTGTGATGTGCATAGCATAAATAAATTATTCGTACTTTGTGACATATTTTGTGCATTGCATATTGGAATTGTACATGATGAAGCATATTTCGTGTCATGATGTGAAATTGTTCACTTTGCTAATTTCGTGTATTACTGGTTATGCATGTGAACACTAGAACTGTACGAGTATATTAGTATAATATATATTTATACATATGCTGGATTTTGTGCTAATTGCCGATGGCTATATTTATGTTAGCCACTGAGCTGTGTAGCTCAACCCATTAATTTCCCTCCTCAGGTGCAACTCAAGACCTCAAGTGATCCTTGCCGGCATCGAAGAACTCCGTAGAAATTAAAGACTATTTCATTAAGTTAGTATCATTAGTTGGCCCGCTGAGCATGATATCATGGAGCATATTTCATGTATTTTGGATTTCCAATTGATTTAGCATTTCGTTATGACAATAATTTGTTGGATTTCATTTTTGGATTGTTATGGCATTTAGCCCCGAGACTTGGGGTATTTATTTTGAATGATTAATGCTTATGATTTTGTCATAAATTTGTATGTGCGAATCGAATGTTATGCGAATGTTGGGATCGGGTCCGACGGTTCGGGTCGCTCGTTGGGGCGCAGCCCGAGGGGTCGCCTCGGGATTCTGGTTACGGGGCTCGGGCCCAACATGAGGGCTAAAGCGTTGTCATTTTTGGGGATGACAAATGATAAGTTTTGTGTGTCTTGATAATTGAGATTTTATGGTTACTTTTTGATGATGATTGACAGCTGATTGGGTCAAGACATCATTTTATCTATTGCTAATTTTTATGTCAAAAATTACATGAATTGTGTAGGTAATTTTTGATTATGTTGAATATTTCTAGCTGCATTTTTCTCTAGTCTTTGTTATTGATTGGTAGTCTTGGTAGTTGTAGTTTTATCTTGTATTTGCATGAATCTTTGGTGACTTTTAATTGTTTTTATGGCATGTTAATTTGTGGCTGCTGGTTGTGATTTATGAGGTGTGCTTTTAGTTGTTGTCGACAATGGTAATGGTGTGCGTAAAATTCCAACAAGCATTGTAAATTTTGTAGCTTCGTTATTTGCAACGTTTCGGTAAAGAAAAGCTTATGTTTATTAGTAGCATTCTTGGTGAACAACTTTCCAATATGTCGTTGAAAGAGCTGAATTTATTAAGAAAGTTTTTGTTATCTCAAATGTATTTGTTTATTTTATTTGTTTAAGTTATTTATTTCCTATCTTTATTATCAAACGTTGTTCAGAAAATTCTCTATTAAAGTTACCATAAGTTGATCGTATTATTGGGAATGAATTACTTTCACGAGTTGTGATAATGAGAAATATATCAAAGGATGAGTGAGTCAGCTTAGTGAAGCCTTGTATAAAACTATTGTCTTTAGTGAAAGTGATTAAGCTGGGTTAAGGTCCCCTAGATATAAGCAAGGTGTGTCAAATTACATTACCAAACTTCTTGTGTTTTTTATTTCATTTTTTGATTTTGTTTGTTTTCATATTGGTCAGAAAACTTATAATTGTTGTGGCTGATTCATAGTTTGTGTGAAACTATATCCTTCGGGAATTTTCACCTTTAGCTTGAAAACATGATTAGTATGGACTAAATCAATAAAGCTCTTTGGTTACTTAACGTATACCTCTTTTTATATAAATCCATTTAAGAATGCACTTTTCACATCCATTTGATAGAGCTTGAAGCCTTTCATAAATGCTATACTCAGCAGTAATCTAATCGACTCAGGTCTTGCCATTAGTTCAAAGGTTTCGTCAAAATCTATTCCTTCAATATGAGAATAACCTTAAACCACTAATCTTGCTTTATTTCTAGTCATATTGTCTTTTTCATTAGATTTATTACGAAACACCCATTTTGTTCCAATCACATTTACATCAGATGGTCTTGGTACCAATTCCCAGACATTATTGTGGGCAAATTGAATCAATTCTTCTTGCATAGCTATTGTCCATAACTCACCTAATAAGACTTATTTAACATTTTTTTGGCTAAAACAGTAGAAAAAATCCTTAACAAAAATAAATATTTCTTTACCAAAAATGTTACAAAAATCTGAACTGCAAAATCCACATCAACTACTGAAATTTTTCGCACACCACCCTTAATGGTCGTTCAAGATCAGCTGGCTATCAACAATTTTGCAGCCCACTAAAGTCACGCAAGAATAACAAAAAAATGCAACAACAATGATTCCACACGATCACAGATTGCCTAAACAGATCACGTAAACACTAAGAGAATACCACAGCTGCCAAGACTACCATTCAATAACAAAGACTAGAGAAAAACGTAGCTGGAAAGATTCCACACAATCACAAGTTACTCAGCCACACAAGTCACGTAATTCTTGACAGAAAAATTAGCTACAGATATAATGATGTCTTGACCCAATCAACCATCGAACATCATCAAAAAGTAACCCTAAAATCTCAGCTGTCAAGATACACAAAAACTATCATTTTTCCTCTGCAAAAATGACAACACTTCATCTCTCAACACATGTAAATCCCAACCACAATACAACTACAAATAATCAAATCAAATCTCCAAAATTATGCTTCCTTAAATAGTCATTATCCCAAAATGAGATATACATTAGGATTTTAAATCTGATAAACCTTATCTTGAAAGAATCACACATAAATTCAGCTAAGTTCAATTAGTAAATAATGCTCAAAATTAAATAATACGATATCATAACCTATATCTTAACAGGCATGAAGTTTCAAGCAATTACTTCCTAATATATGCAGCAGAAAATCACTTTGTAATATAAATAAAAAAGAAAGGACACAAATACATTTAAAAATGTAATGATTAGCTTGATGTACGATAAGATAAAGTGAAAATAGAGCATAACAAACATTCATATATACCATGCTATAAGATAGTATTACAAGAACATTATTAATCAGTTACTTCATACTCTCTCGTTACCTGGTATATTTCAAAGCTACAATCTTCACATGTTTATAAGCCACCTGCATCAGTGGCTTAACATCGGAACAACGAGTTATAATACCAGATATCCTAACAAGTTGGCCAATGTACGAACCCTTAACTTCTCTAATAATGAACAGTCGACCCTTTGATGATGCTTTGATATAGACTTCACTGAAGCATGCAAGTTTGACCAAAAAAAAAGACTAAGTATTACCTCATATAAAGATAGGAAATTGTACACTAGAACTTCAAAATCGTATAAATTCAACAGCAATTATAATATGGAAATAGTTAATAACCACAAAAATTCATAACATAGTTCACCAATCTAAAAACACTACAAGTGGAAGTGAATCTTCTGAAGTCCCCAACTTTATGGAAATCAACAACCTTAAACGTTAGCAAAACAAATTGTTATAAAAACATATCCTGTTTGCACAAGCCAAAGCACTACAGGTCTATCTGAACTGGGTTATAGATTGTTCATTGAGCAAGACTGTTAGAAAATAAACATGGTGGAACATAATCACATAGATCATGTAAGACAAGATCATTTGTATATGCATATAATAAACAAAGAATCACGTACTTGGATTCCCGTTATAGTTCCACCGGTTAAAGAACTATTCGTTACTACTTTATTGTAGGGATTTTTGTTTCTACTCTTATGTGTATTATATAGAAGACGTCAAGCAACTTAAAAAAACATACATCCCGATGTATGTCTTCACGGTTTGTTTTAAATGGCCTCTATATATCTACCGTCATTAACTACCTTTGGTAGTTATTTCAAGAGTATAATGATTATTATACCCTTCATGGGAATAATAATGACTCATATCTTCCACTCATACATGATGGGTTTAATCTTAAAAACAAACTCTGCAATACTTATACTTGTTCAATAATCGGTATGACCAGCATATGACGAAAGCATAGTGCCATATATCTGTTAGGAGTATATGAAATCCCGATTAACAAATTAATCCTAGGACTTAAGTGTCCTTGAGTAGATATTGTATGTTATACCTCAGATCATATCTCGCATTTGCATTTTTTCTTTGATCTCATTTAGTTTCTTTAAGTCATGACTGTATTCAAGTTCTCTACTAAAAAGACGATAGCCATCTATGAATACTTTTCATGCGAGTCAATGATAAAAAATAAATGACCTTCTTCTGTTCTCAATTCTCTTTTGAATTAATTTAATTTGCTTTCCTAGAATTATTCCATAGGATAGCATCTTGCATGATCTTTTGGCAATAACCTAAAGTAGCAAACCTTAAATTCAATTCTCAAGAATAAAACAAGAGTCATAAGGGTATATGATGAGGTTCTTCTCAACTTTAAGGGTCTTACACAATGTAAGATGAGATCTTGAGACTTACATTAATCTCTTTTTGTGGTCAATTGTGCACACATGGTATGAGTCATGTGCTACAATATTTACTCACTTCGTTTAACTTGAACATCTTTCATTCAAAAAATACTGTACAGATGATAGTTCAAGCATACTCAATGCTTAACTTAAATTCACTTATCTACTCAAAAACTTATTCAGAACTTATATCTGACAACATAAGAAAGATATAGTGATTAATAAATCACTTTGAACCAATTTTCTTGTGGCATTTATGGGTTAAGTTTCTCGCTCTCAATTATCACCTAGATAATAAACTTTAAACTTGCCTCATCTCTAGTGAGCATAAACATTAGAGGTGATTTCCAGTATGAGAGAACCAATCTATAATTTGTCTCATATATTTATGATTCATCCCAAAATATATTTATACATAAACACATATATACATGAATCAAATGATACACAATGTATAATCTTCATCATACATTATATCCAAACATATGACATTAGACTGTGTGAACAATCATAGACAAATATTTACAAGTACATTTTAACATCTACGTAGTCCTAGTGACTTTACATGCCCAATGCATACATCTCTAGAAATTGGCTTCATCATTGGGTCTACTATCGTATCTCGCGTAGATATATATCTCATGTTCACTTCTTTTCGTGCAACTATATTTTTCAATAATTATACTTAGTATCTATGTGCTTTGTCTTACAATGAAATTTAGGGTCTTTAGTATTGACTATCACAGTTGATGGTCACTGGACTAATTTCACTTTTAGGAACTCCCAAATGCACAAAAAATTGACGAAGCCACACAACTTCTTGTACTGTAGTTGAGAATGTTATAAATTCAGCTTCCATTGTGGATAATGCAATGCAAGATTGTTTCTTACTTTTCCATAATGTTGCTCCATGGTTTAGTAAGAATACATATCATGAGGTAAATTTTCTTTCATCTAAATTTCTTCCCCAATCTGCCTCTATATACCCTTGTATACATAAATCATTGCCTTAATAATATAATGCATAGTGCACAGTTCCCTTTAGATACCTCAATAATCTCTTTACTGTTTTCCAATGTGCTTGGCCTGAAACATAATCACATAGATCATGTTAGATAGTATCATTTGTATATGCATATAATAAATAAAGAATCACGTACTTGGATTCTCGTTATAGTTCCACCGGTCAAAGAACTATTTGTTACCAATTTCCTGCAAAGATTTTTGTTTCTACTCTTCTGTGTATTATATATAAGACGTGAAACAACTTAAAAAACATACATCCCAATATATGTCTTCACAGTTTGTTTGAAATGGCCTCCATATAAGTACTATCATATAACTACCTTTGGTAGTTATTTCAAGAGTATAATGACTATTATACCTTTCATGGGTATAATAATGACTCATAAAGACAATGACAAAATAACTATTGGGACAGCAATTGTAAGATTAAAAGAAAGAAAGAGAGAGAGAGAGTATTTGAAAAGCTTACTAATAACGTTTAATCTCAGGAGGCATGTGTTGATGTGGGTCAGAGCCATGTGCATTATCAGTTGGGTCATAGTCCTCTGAGTCATCAATATGTCAAGGTCATCGTCAGGAAATGCCTCAGTAGGCTCTGGCATCAATTCATCAATCGCCGCAGAAAAAACTCCAATATCTTCGGCAATTCCCAGTAACTCGTACCAAGAATCCTTCATCCAAATCCTTAGACTATAGAAAAAAAGTATTTTAAAAAGCATGAAGTCAAAATTATTGAACTCCAAAATTTGTTAAAGGGAAACGCAAGCGCACATTAATAAGGTCCTGGAGATCAATCTGGATCGCATGGCTCTTATGATTGGCAACATCTTCCTGGTGTGGAAACAAAGTATGATTAGTTAACAAGCATTAAAATCTACAAATGACGGCAACACAAAACTAATTTAAAAATCTAGTGTCTCCGTGTGTGTGTATATGGTAGTCATACTGAAAGAGAGAAGTAAAGAGGTTGTTCATGTATTTAGCTTCGCCATCATTGTCGGCGAAGTTCGACAGAAAATCGTTAGCAAGGTCTGAAATAAACAAATTAAAAGATGAATAAACAAAAATGAGAAGAAGAAGAGAAGAGAAAGGGGGAGGAGATATTCCGAGGAGACGGGAACTTCACGGCGAAAGAAGAGAGGGGAAGAACTGTTTAGGCGGGAAATATAGCGAGCCTTAAGGGAAGATAGTATATTATTGGTTTATTGATATGTAGTTCGATGCTAAAGATGGAGGGTCCTGTCCTGGCTATAAAAGGTCAGACTGTTCACGTTGATAGAATTCACATTCATAGAAAGATCAAAACGAAAATGTGGCTGCTGGGAGTCGAGCCCAGGTCTCTACGGCCACAACGTAGAATTCTAACCACTAAACTACAGCCACTTTTAGCTTCCCATCAGTTGGTAGAACTAATAAGACTTAAGAAATAGCTTTTCATTCTAACGTCAGTTCTCGAAAAAGTGACCAGTTTATCATTGACAATGTGGACAGATATGCCTTCTGCATTCGAATTCCAGCTCAAATTGTCTTATGGAACGACATCGGAGCCACGGAGTATAAAGACTCTGCCTTCAATTCTTTCCTCAAAACCATTTCTGACATCAGTTTTCTCGGTTGTTTTTATTCGTTTCCAGCTTTCAATACCAAGAGAAAAGATCTTTTTGAAGTTTCTAAGCCTAATGCAAGTTCTATCGACTGCGGAAGTATCAAGTTACACAAGCTTCCAGACAAGAATAAGCTAAAAATATGTTAGTTTATATCAAGTATATCAAGTTACACAAGCTCAGACTATGCTTTATGTTATAAATATTTAGATGTATATGAAAAAGTTTATAAGATAACTATATATTGCAAATAAAATTACGATGAGATTATAAATATATGATTTATATTGTATTTATATATTATCTTTAAATTGTTGTTAATCATTATTCTATGAAGACTACACATTAATAAAGCTTAAAATAATAGCACATGTTATATTTTTTTTCTTATAAAAAAGTGGCCGATTTTATATACTGAAGTATGAAAATATTTAAATAAACATGTGAGTACTTGTTAGAGAACAATTTAACTAAATTGACCTATATGAGAAATTTATTTGGAACACTACTTGTTTGTTTATAAAAATTATCATTATGATAATTGTATAAGTAATTCTTTAACTTAATTAAAATCTTTAAAATTATCTTGTATAGGGATTATTATATTTTAATACTACTTATGACATGTTTTAGTTAATGATAGTTCAATCGGTGGACCCTAGATTTTGATACTACTTATGACATAAACTATATATGCAGGTAGTTAAATGATCAAAATATGATTTATCACCTTCAAGTAATTAGAAAAAATATTTCATTATTCTCATTTAGTATTGATTCAAGAAATTTTTGGCTAAGGTAGAATGGTGCTTTGTAAAATAGTTTACAAATATTATTAATTGAATCAATAATTAATGGTAGAGAACTAACATGATTGAACTCTAAATAGAGTAGACATCAATTGCATGTTCTATGTCTAATCGAAATATTGTATGTTGAAAGAATTAAATTATACAAAAAAATCATGCACAAAAAGATTAATTAAAACTACTTTGATATTCCTAAATATTTGGGTAGTCATGATATATTGATAGAGGTTAATCTTGATCTATTGATATAAATTATTTAATTAGAGAATTAAAGATAAATTAAAGGAGTTTAATTTATCTAATCCTGAATATGATTTATGTTTATAATTTGTACCCATTGCCAATATATTTGTAAACCTAATGAGTCACTCATTAATAGCTAGTTGAAGAGAGAAAAGATATTCTAATTAAGTTGGGTTTGATAAATTTTATGAATAAATATACGATATTTAATAAATAAGGATCAATATGAGATACTGAATCTTATATGAGAATAATTGATATTTAATTAAAATTATTTGTAATTTTAATTAAAATTAGAATTTAAATTAAATTAAATTGTGAAAACGTCGAAAACTCTATTATAAATAAGTTTAAGCTTTAAAAGAGCTAGCATTCATTGCCTAATCCTTTCTGTAATAGTTGCAAAATTATCTTAACTTGTTATGTGAATATCGTGAGAGACTGGATGCTTGTGGGATTATAGTAGTTGAGATAAAATAATTTTAGAAATGGTTCGACAAATATGACAAGAATATAATCAAAGTTTGAAATAAGGTATACATTATTATTCTTACTTTATTATAATTTATGAGTCAATTATTTTATAAAATTTTAGTGATATTAGCTTATAAAAAATAAATAAAAAAATTTCATAATTATTTTACTCCATGATCCTAATCGAATTTTTTAACAAGACTGTGGATGAACCCCTCTGAGCAATCATATATGTTGATTGAAGACTCGTTCCCTCTCTGAAGCTTGTCCATAACGTGTTACTTGCATAGTGAAACAGACTCAACACGCCAAACCTTACCTGCTCTGATAACTTTTTACTTCCCGACGTGTTAGCATTTCAACAACCTCTATTTGATCATAGAACTCTTTCAAGTCACTGTGGCTGGTCTTTTATTAGTTGGCTTGTCAGGCAGTATAAAGTATTTGTTAAAAAAATATAATTTGATTTTTAAACCTAAAAATGTAAGTCTTTATTCATTATCTTTGTAGACTATGATCCACATTTTAGTCGTTATCAAAAGTCTATTATAAAGAATGAAAATCTAAAACCATAAGGTTCTTGAATGCCATAAAGAAATAATTCTTTTATAAGTTCGAAATTCTATAAAAAAATAAGGGAAAGAAACTCTAGTAGTTCTTAATAAATAAGTAGTTAAAAACTATCTTTAACTGATAGAAACATACCTTAAATATCAAATATAAAAAAATGAGATTTTGAGTGAACACAACAGGGACATGACAATGGGCTAAATCTGGGATCCTAAGAGAATCAACTACTGAAAAAAGATCCTTGGTATCTTCTATTTTGTCTTTAGCTAGTTTGTCTAAAAGTGTGAAGTGTGTTTTATCAAACAAAATAGAAAATCTTGTTGAAATTACTCATGTGCTTTTAGAAAATCGTGTTTGTGAGTCTTCTTTACCATTGTTAAGTCCGTACAGTATTTATTCTCGTGACCGTTTTTGGACGAGAAGTATTAGGAGTGTGTTATCTACTAATAGACCTCGTGTAAAGGAAATCATCCAAATTTTCATATTAGAACAGTGTGGTCTCAGATCTACAACAGCGGAATAGTACGTAAAGCTTGAGATCCCTAAGGAGCTGATCGCCTTATGGAGGGAGCAAAACCATACACATCTTCATGTTGGAGCTATACGACTTTTTCTTACCTTACATGGAAGAAAAGGTATTCCTGCAACAGCCAGAATATCCCTTCTGGACACTGTCTACACAACGTACCAAAATGCATTTATTGGTACCTTACTGACTACTCTTGACAAAGAAAGTGTCATCTCGACCATAACACCTGATTTTAACATCAGGTTGATGATCCTACATTATCTGAATGTCTACAAGTTCAGATTCAGATCATTGAAGTAGATCAAGATCCTACAGCCATCATGGCTACTCTTCACCACCAGATGATCTATCATCTGTAGAATCATGCGTTGGACATAAACTTTCCCAATTCTACTTTGGATGCTCTTTACATGGTTGTTGATGTTGCCAATAATCAGACAACAATTATTCAGATCCCGAAGCAGTTACCTGCATAGGAGATTGAAAAGTTGTTGCCTACAGAATGGATTACCAACTATCAAAAGGTATTCCACGCTCCTCATCGACACTTTTTTCATACAACGACTCCTCTGATTTTGAAGACACCAAAGGATGCCTCAGTCAAGTCCATCTACACACGACTCAGCGACGACAAGCCTGGTCCTTCTACATCAAGTTCTATCTTGATGATCCAGCCCATTGAACTTCAAGATCTATCAGATCTATCAATTGGGGCAACAAGCGTTAAGATTCAGCCCGTATTTTCACATACGGAAGGTAAAGACGGTCCTCCTATCCATTATTTCAAATCAAATGGAGATCCAGTCTATGTGTTGGGACCCGATCTCGGAACCGGATCCCAATTGGAAAACGGAACGAAAATGGCCGAAACCAAAGTGAATTCAAATCAGATAACCGAAACACAAGATGCGGAAGCAAAAGCGAAAGGGGAAATCGAAGCGAATAAAAGGAACATAAGGCAGAATCAAATCGGATACGAATCGAATCATAAATCAGAAGCGAATGACTCGAAAGCGGATACAACATACAAACGAATTGAAGCAAGGCAAGTGGAAAGCGAAAACAAAAGCAAAAGCGAACAAATACGAAGCGGATCAAAGGCAACAAAAGAATGGATCCATCGAATTCAAACAAATTCCGGCATCCGTTGAAAACACAAAGCATAGAAAACTTATCGCGTTGGAAATCTTAGGACATTCTGAAAACCCGTATAATTTTTTTTTCTTTCTGTCTTTCTTTCTTTCTTATCTTATAACCATCTTTATTCAAATTCATGCAAATCCATACAATTTCCCTTTTCTTGGAAAATTATCCTCAATCAATCTCTCAATGCATAACGAACTTCTTAATCATCTTCTTATACATTCATACAAATCCAAAATTCATCTTTTAACCACTTCTTATTTCATTCTATCTCTAATTCAATCGAAAATTCGGCAGCACAACGGCTGCACATGTACAAACCCAAACCTGCAAAGGGTTTAAAATACACTTCTATATTCCCACACA
>JAOTIZ010000005.1:39107582-39118262 GCA_027123425.1 Erythroxylum panamense | reverse complement strand
CTTATAACCTTAAGTGTCATGCCCAATTTGCCCTTATGCATTCCTACCATTTTTAATACAACCAAACCATATAATAAATTCTACTAACATTTACATAACAAGTAGCTCCAAAACTTTATCCATCAAATCTCATAATTCATTTAAATCATGCTTAATTCATCAAGGAAAATTTCAGGGGCCAACAAATTGTTTTGTATATATATGAAAGGGCCCGCGTGGTCATTGTAATTTGTCGACGATAGTGTATGTTTGTGTTTGTGCTTTAAAAAAATGCACTGAGTTTTTGACTAAGTGATGTAGCACGTCACCCTTGCGGGGCACGATCTCAGATATCACCATCGATGTCGGGTTCGGGTCATTGCAGGAGTGGGGTGTTCTAGACCTTCAAAGCCACTCTTATTCTTGTCCTCTACGTTAACTCCATATTCCTCTTCTCTGGCTTATGAAGCTTCCTCGGTTTGCTAGGTATCGAAAAGAATATCCTCCTTTGTTTATTAGAACTCCCACTTCTGTAAAAGACTTATATCCCTTATTACCACAGAGTCTTTTTTATTATCTACATCTTGTTTTGGTGAAAGATGATATCATACCAAGCCCTAGTCTCTTTGATCCGTCCACTCTATATAAAATGATATATCATCTTTGTGATCATATTGATGACTTTACATTGTGGCGTCTTTGGGCTATGTCAACATTGTATGCTTGTTCAGTTGCTTTCTCTCCACTACATCTATATCGGCATCTTTAAGATCCTACTGAGTCCAGATCTCTTTTATGGACATTCCTGGAATGGCTTCAACCTCTTGACCAATGGAGAACTGAAATGTCCGAGCTTTTGACTTATCATCACTTATAGGATGCCTCTCTACAAGATAGAGATGTGTTTGTCATTTATCTCATCCATCGGCCCTATGTGATGAGTACCTATGGACAAATGTGCACATTCAATCACCTTAAGCACTGGCGCACTACAACTTCCTGGTCAGCTGATGAAACTTCATTATTGGCAGAACTTTACCAACTGCTCGACCAGCTTAATCAGACTCATGATGTGTAATATTCTACCTTGTGCACTTCTCTTGGACCATAGTATGGTGATTTCTCTTTAATTGAATCTATCAATACACTATCATCTACACAATGGACTTCTATTGAAGAAAATGCGATCCATATACAAGCAGGTGATCTAAATAATCTAGTCTTGAACACTGCTACAAGTCCGTCTTGTGATCCAATCCAAGAATTTGACTGTCACAATACCATGGCCTTCAAATTGGGCCCAAACCAATATTGATGAACTAATTGAACAAGTTGACAGAGATATGGAATTGACAGATGACCTTGATCTCTCTCTGACATTATAAGAGAAGAACAATGATGAAAGATGGGTTCCACACTTTACCTTCAACAACTATTAAAAATTCCATCTTATCATCTTCCTGTTCACCTTTTTGTAAAGTAATACTGTTTACTACTATTTACTTTAAGACTTTGTGAAAATTAGGTGAATTATTAGCTTTACTTTTGTAAAGTAGATTCCTTGAAGATAAGGTTAGGCTTGCTTTTGTTAAAGCTTTCATTATTATGTCTCTAGGATAGTTTACATTTCTCTCCCTCGCTTTGCCTATATAAGTAGGGCTTAGCTTTGTTTATTTTCAAGCTTTCTTCTAATTTTAAACTTGTTTGTACATCTTATTGGAAAAATTAAGAGTTCTTTATTCACAAATCTCTTATAGAATACTTCAATAACCTTGAATCATATTCCCTTCCAATTTCAAAGATTGTAGGATGAGTATGCTCTACAATCGCCTTGAATAAGGATCTTGTGTATAAGAAAATCTATGACAGTCTAGAAGAACTATTGCTTCTAAATCCCGCTGCCTTGTTGTTGTCAGAAGCATTAACGGGGAATGAAGAGTAAGAGTTTGTGAGTGAAGTAGGTTCCTAAGAGGTGTGTGCAGTAAGTCTTATGTTAGTTGAGGGAAGGGCATTGAAAGGGGTGTAAGTCTCCGATAACTGGAACAGCTACGTAGTGATACACACTTCCAATCCGACTTTGGTTAGTCGATGTCTTCAACTAGTATGGTGGTTTAGAATGAGAGTTAGCTGGGAGGGTTAACCAGAAAGGTCATTGTTTCCCTGTGTCGCCCTATAAAGGACTATAGGGTCGCCCGAGTGGTATCAAAGCCATAAACAAAGTCTGAGTGTCGATACCGAGTGGTATCAGAGCCAGAACCAAACAAAGTTCAGGAACACTTTCCCATACCCAGCGTGGTATCTTTGTCTAGTTTGTGGTCAGGTATAGTTAGTAAAGCCGAAAAAACCTGCGTACCCCTTAGAGTTTTCTACTCCTCACTTAGTATTCCACTACTGCTTGTGGTTTACTTGGGAACATAACAACCTTTGCATCTTTGACTGGGGGGAACATTTTGATTCAGGCTAAGAAGTGAGTAAGAAGAGAGTCTTATAAGAACTATGGAAACTTCTTCAGATCCAATTCATTTATCTTCTAGTTTGTTTTTAGCTAGTTTTCCTAAAAGTGTGAAGCGTGTTTTATCAAACAAAATAGAAAATCTTGTTGAAATTACTCATGTACTTGTAGAAAATCGTGTTTGTGAGTCTTCTTTACCATTATTAAGTCTGTACAGTATCTATTCTCGTGACCATTCTTAGACGAGAAGTATTAGGAGTGTGCTATCTACTAATAGACCTCGTATGAAGGAAATCATCCAAAGTTTCAGATTGGAACAGTGTGGTCTCAAATCTACAACAGCAGAATAGTATGTAAAGCTTGAGATCCCTAAGGAGCTGATCGCCTTATGGAGGGAGCAAAACCATACACATCTTCATGTTGGAACTATATGACTTATTCTTACCTTACATGGAAGAAAATGTATTCCTGCAATAGCCAGGAGATCCTTTTTGGACGCTGCCTACTGAGCAATCTTCTAAAGTTCCAGAAGCATCATCTTCTTATACACCATTTGGGCTAAAAGAACAGTAGAGAAAACTGTTAAGGATTCAAACTCCTCCAGAATCTTCACCACCAACACCAGTACAACCTTCCACTTTTGCTCTTAGGAAGGACAAATCTCCAAGACTCTGACTCTGTCACGACATCATGGCCTTCAAATTGGACCAAAACTAATATTGATGAACTAATTGACATGCAGGAACCTGTGTAAGTTCAAACACGTTTTTTATATCAGTGTATGGACTCAAAAGGTTTCGATACCTGAGGCATATGGGTAGGATTCGTAGATGTTTGGCTTTACAGTAAACATCAATGCCAGTAAGAAGATTTGGGTCTAGTAGATTGCTTATAACTACTTTAATCCAAACTGTACACTAAGGCGGCGGATTCTCATGTGAACTTACATATTAAGACATTGTCTGGTGTATACTTGGACCTCACTATAACTTTATGAATTAGTATAATATTTAGGCTACACTCATGTTGAAGATCGAGTTTAGTCAAAGATGAGTATTTGACTAAGCCCATATAAAATGGATCCCCTATTTTAGGCTAGTCTTGCTCGAATCATTAACTTTCAAGTCTCTGTGTGGGGGGAAGGTGAAATTTACTATTCTTGCTCTATTTGTTAGGATGATGTTTTGATTCCTTACGTCAAAGTCTTGTAGAAAAATCGTTCAAAGTGAGAGGCTACCTACGAATTGGAGGAGGATATGAAAAGGAAGGACCTTCGACCATTTGCTATTCCAGGTAAGTTAAGTTTTGAGGATAAAATTTATTTTAAATAGGAAAAATGAGAGGCCCTAAAATTTTCTTATTTTTATTCTTGTATTTTTAAAATTTTTATTATAATTGTTTGGTCATAAATTTATGGTTGAAGTGTTATTTAGGGGCAAGATTGAATTTTTGTTTTTGTTTTTTTGAAGGTGGCAAGATTGAATTTTTTAGTTTATGTAATTTTTAAAATATTATAAGTTGTGGTTAAGTTAAACCCAAATAAGATAGTGTAATAAAGAGACAAATTAATCCCATATGTTCTCAAAATTAAACACTAAATGGTATTTTAAGAATAATAAATTAATAGAAATATCGAGTTAAGACGATTCAAAAAGTTATAATAATTTAAAAAATCTACATCTCAAAAGAAGATATAAATAATTTATATCAAGCTCAATACAAGTGAATACAATACTCCATTTCTTAAGGAAAGAGAGAAAGAAAACAAGAGAGATGCTATGATTTTTACCTGTGCAATTTACTTCCTTACCCTTATTTTCTGTACCTAGTTTTTTGACAGGTCAAAACTTTCAAGGCCTGTTACGTCTTTTTATTGGGTCTGCCGGAGCTGAGAGACACCTGCCTCTATGGACGCCATCGATAGTTACACTTCGGTGCCACTAGACCAATGCTCTGGTGGGGTTTTTTGGGCAAAGCGTCTAGCTTATCTGGTGGTTAATGCCTGGGCAAAGGCAAGATGGAGAAAAAGGGGGTTTGAAAAGGTAATGTACCGGGAGGATGGGTCGGTGCTTTTTAAGTTCACTGAATCCTCTAGAGTGGATGATATTGTTGAGTAGGGACCATGGCATATTGGAAATCAACCATTATTCCTGTAGAAGTGGAGACTGAGTTTGGGGCTAAATAGGGGAACGATTGAATTTATCCCCCTGTGGGTGCAGTTCCATGGGTTACCAATGGAATATTGGACCATTGAAGGGTTAAGCCACTTGGCCAGTGTTCTAGGGAAGCTTCTGTGTATGGACAAGCAAACAGCAGCCATGAAGTGGTTATGTGAAAATTTGCATAGAGGTTCCTAAATCGGCGACAATACTTGAAACTCTACCCATTATTAGGCTTGGTGAAAATGAGGAGATGATCAAGGATGAGATTCGGATCTCCTATCCCTGGTCCCCAACGGTAGTTACAAAGATGTGGGTAGCTAAAGGGAGAATTGGTCCACCTGGGTTGACTGAGGTGTAAGAGGTTGACTAGTTATTGTTAGTTGGAAAACAGGATGCGCCTTTAAATGCTTTAAATTCGAAGGTAGCGGAGGGAGAAAAAATTGAAGTGAATTTGGTTTCAAAGCAAGCAATAGGTAAAGAGCTATCCAGAGGGGAGGCAATGATCAAGGAGAATGAGGCTAGGATTGATGAGGAGAGTGTTAAAGATAATGGGAACAAGGAGGCGACGTCCCTTTCTGTGGCAGTGAATGTGATCGTAAATGAAGTTAGTATATCTAGTAGTTCAGGGGATAGTACAGAGGTGGAGCAAATTATGCAAAGAAATGTTCTGGCTTTGATTAGTGCAAAAATTGGTTTGGTGGGTACCAAGGATAGACCAGGGAACTACACTGATCCGGCAGCATTTTTGGACGTAACCACAGTAGGCAAGACACTATAACCTGAATGTTAAGATGCAGAGCAATCCTCTCCTATTATTGTTACTAGTGGGAAAGGAAAAGGCCGCAAGAAGAGTAAAAAAAAAGAGATATAAGGGGCTCATATCCCTCGAATGTTTGTTCTAAGTTGTTTTCTCCATAGATGTCTGTACTAGTTTGGAATATAAGGGGGCTTAACAACCCCTCAAAAAGATTATGGTTCAAGACGTAGTTGCTGTACATAAACCTTTTTTGGTAGGGATCTTAGAAACAAAAATTAAGAGGAGTTCAGTGCTAAAAGATAGGGAACTTTAGGGTGCTAAATGGGATTTCATATCCAATCATGATAACCACTACAATGGTAGAATATTGTGTTGGATTAATAAGGATGTGGTGGAGGTTTAGGTTCTTGAGATGAGTGACCAATATATCCATTTACAATGCTGGCTCAAGGGCAGGTTTCGCTTTGAAGCCACAATAATTTATGCAGCAAATTTTGAGTTTCAAAGGGTTAAATTGTGGGAAGATTTGAAGTCAATTCATACTGGAATGCAATTGTCTTGGAAAGTTTTGGGGAACTACAATTGCTGTTTGAATTCTACAGATGTAGAAGGAGGTGTAGGGCACTATCAAAATATAGGGAGAGAACTCTCTCAAATGAATCAGCAAGTAGATTAGTGGACCTCAGGGGAGTCGGAAGGTGGTTCACATAGGAGAATAAACAACAGGGACATATGTTCCTTTGGGAAAAGTTAGATCGAGCCATGGTTAATCAACGATGGCTCCAACTTTTCCCTAGAGTTATGGCTGAATTTGGAGATCCGTTGTGTTCAGATCACTCTCCCATCTTAATACAAAATATGCAAAATGAGTTGCTAGTGAGAGCTCCCTTCCACTTTTTTAATGGCTTAGCACTAGTGGATGGATTTATGGAAGTCATACGCAGGGCTTGGGATTGTGAGATAGGAGGAAATAAGACATTCCAACTTATGTAGAAATTGAGGGCCGCAAAGCTAGCTATAAAGCAATGCTGTAAGGGGAGGGATCAAAATTTGAGGGAGTTGAGAAAGGCAGTCACTAATATACAACATGCTTGTTATATTGACCCACACAATGTCACTCTGAGGGTGCAAGAAAATGAGAAGATGCAGCAGTTGCAAGATGAGTTGCAGTTGTAGAAATTTATTTTAAGGCAGAAAGCGGGGTTGAACTGGCTGAAAGATGGGGATGTAAATTCAAAGTTTTTTCATGCTTCAATTTTGGCACATTGGAATAGAAATACTATTTCGGTACTAAAGGATGGAGGGGGAAATTTAGTTTCTGGGCAAACAGGGCTTTCAAATCATATACATTAGTACTTTATTCAGCTAATGCAAGACTCCCCTTGCCAACAAAGTGGATTCTAGGTAGGGAATGTGCTAGAATTTTATCCTGACCAGTTGATGCATGAGATGATGCTAGCATCGTTTATAGCTCACAAAGTGAAGAGGTAGTATTTCGGTTAAATAGCAGTAAGGCGCTGGGTTTAGATGGGTTTCGGTAGGTTTCTTCCAGAGAACTGGGACATCACTGGACCACTCTTAACTGAAGTTGTTTTGGAGTTTTTCTCTTCAGGTGCTTTACTAAAGGAGATAAACCACACTTTTCTATGTCTAGTTCCGAAGGTTGAGTGGCCCTTTATGATATCGAATTATCGGCCGATCTCATGCTACTCAATGGTGTATAAAATCATTGAATCATTATTGGTGGAAAGACTCAAATAGGTGTTGAATGAGGTGGTTAATAAGGCACAAAGTGCTTTCTTGCCATCCCGAAGCATTGGGGACAATATTTTACTTTTGCAAGAGTTATTCGGTACCACACGGGAAAGCAAATCCAAAGTTCTATCCCGAAACTAGACTTATATAAAGCATACGACATAGTTAGCTGGAATTATTTGAATCAATGTTTAGAAGCTATCATCCTACCCGATAGGTTCCAGCACTGGATTATGCAATGTATCCAGACTTCTTCGATGAGTGTACTAGTGAATGGTATCCCAACCAGACCTTTCCGCAGCCAAAGAGGCATCAGGCAAGGGGATCCTCTTTCACCTTACCTATTCACTCTAGCTATGGAGGGTTTCTATAGATTGGTGACAAGGTTGGTGGCACACAATGGGTTGTTTCAATATCACTCTAGGTGTCAAGAGTTGAGATTGACACATTTGCTTTATGCTGATGATGTAATCCTATTTTGTAGAGCGGTACCTCAAGTTCTTTTGATAATGATGAATATGGTGAGAAAATTTTTAGAGTGATCGAGTTTAACAGTAAATGAGTAGAAGAGTAGGGTTTATATATCCTCTGACATTTAGCATCTAGAGTGGATCAGTAATATGGTGGGTTTTGCTTGACAGACAATCCCATTTCGGTACTTAGGAATTCCTATTACGGCAAGTAAATCTAAGCTCTCGGATTTTATTCCTTTGATAGAAAAAATGAAAGGCCGAATTACTAGGTGGCAGAATCGATTTTTATCTCTAGCAACTAGAGTGAATCTTATTAATGTCGTACTAAATAATATGCATATATACTGGGCGACGCATTTGGTCCTCCTGAAGAAGGTGATAAAGGAGATGGAGAGAAAACTAAAGGCCTTCTTATGGTATGGAAAAGTTGGAAACTGTAAAGGGGCTAAAGTTAAGTGGAGTGAAATCGTTATTCTTAAGAAAAGTGGAGGATTGGATGTTTTTAATCACTCAAATGCACCGAGTCATCCTTCTTAAATAGATTTGGAGGCTTTTTGTTGATAAAGAGGCATTATGGGTAAAATGGGTGCATTCATTGTATCTCCACTCACACAGTTTCTGGCCACTGCAAGACACTCGAGGTATTTCGTGGATGGTTAGGGGGATGTTGAAGCTTAAGGATGTGGTTTACCCGGTCATGAAACATAAAACAGGGGATGGAGAGGATATTCGGATGTGGTTTGACAACTAGGCTGACTTAAGTCCTTTATGGCTTCGGGAGGATCTCCAGGGACTCAGAAGTCGGATTCCTAAGGGGGTGACTATTGCTTGGATTTGGAAGGAATGGGATCGATTATCTTCCCATTGGAATTTTCACATTTTGGAGGGATTATTTCATACAAACCCAACTGTGGGAATGAAGGATGTAGTGGTCTGGACTTTACACTCAAGTGGGAGGTTTACTAATAAGTCATCGAATTTTCTTCTACAAATACCACTTCCAATAATGCCATGGCAAGACATTATATGGAGCAAAGTAATGTGCCCTAAGGCGGTTGTTTGTCTTTGATTGGTGATCAAAAACTGATTACGAACTAAGGATAGGTGGTTTGGGCCCTTTGATCCTGTTCGTGTTTTTATGTAAAATGATTACTGAATTGAGAAATCATTTGTTTTTTTAATGTGATTATAGTAAGTCGATGTGGAGTAGAATGTTGGTGTTGCTTCGACTCCCTAGCAATTTGTATATGTGGGACAAGGTGTTGGATGATATTATTTGATATGCTAGACATGGTTACCCGTATGGGTTCTTAGTCAAGACTGCTTTCTAGATGATCTTCTATTACCTTTGGAGGGAGAGGAACAGAAGGATCTACAAGAATGAGGCTTGGCATAAATCCGACGTAACTGTTGTGATTGTTAATGTGATTAAAGAAACGATGGTGGCCCATAACAAGCAGGATAACATGAGCAATGATCTCAGATCACTTTGGTTACTTTAACTTCTTGATGTATTGCTTGGATAGCTGTTGGTTTGTGGTTGATTTCCTAGTACTGTAGGTGTGTTTTTGACGTAAGGATACTTGTAGTTGGATCTTGTATAAGTTTTTACTTTTGTTAATATATATTCCGTTTAATTCTCAAAAAAATTTATATCAAACTCAAATATGATAATTTGGTAAAAAAAAATGTGTAGTTCATTTTTTTATCATCACCAAACATTATTTTATAATTTAATCATAACTTTTATATAATTGAAGTGATTCAAGAGGTTGTGAAAATATAAGAGATTTTTTTACAACATATGAAAAGACATTTACAGATAATATGGATAACCTACGGTTATGTCACTTTTTGAAAAAATGTGTCCGAAAATCTCATAAACCATTAATTTGAAATTGATGTTTTTTAAGTAGTAAGCTATCAAAAAACAAAAAGAAGTAAGTGTTAGGTTCTTTGTGTTATACTAATATCTTTTATAACAATGATTGATAAAGATGGTTTGAATTTGCAGGAAGTAAAGTAGTAGAAAAGTAAAGAACACAATTTTTACTTGGTTCGATAGCTTAAATGCTATCTACATCTAAGGATACCACACTTGTGGTTTTACTAGTATCAAGAAAAGAGTAAATTTACAAGAGATTAAGTGTTTTCTGAAACACTTGTAAGAGGTCTATAAACACTCTCCATGTTGGAACCCCTCCCAGGTGAGTCGCGTGCCCGACGTCTTACGTGACATCTGGACGCGCATCTCACGAGGGAGGGATTCCTCACCACGAAAGAAACCTCAAATTGAACTTAATTTTAACATCATCCAAACAAATCTTGGTAATTTTACCCTAATTATCTTCCAATAAAATTTATCCACTTAGGGCCCATAACTAAATCCGATTCCTAAGCTAAAATAAAATTTCATATCTCTCGACCAATTAGAAATAGAATTCGCCTCAATCGGATCTCTATAGCTCACAAAATCGCCCGAAAACGAAATTACATTCAAAACCGTCACGTAATTGACTCTCTTTAATACCATCCGTAAATTCCGACCAAAACCTGACACTCTCATTTTACTGAAAAGGGGTATAAAATTTTTTTAGAAACCCAGTACTTCGAGAATCGTAAAAATCGGAGGTCAAACGGAGGAAAGACAAAGAAAATAAGAAAAATGACTTTATTTATCATATTTAAAAAAAAATCAAAAATTAATATTTTCAAAAAAAAATAAAATAATCCAAACAGTGTCGCACTCAGCAGAGTGCAACACTCACCGTCGCACTCTGCAGAGTGCACTCCTCACACTCTGCATGCTGAGTGCGAGGAATCCTCGCACTCAGCATGTAGAGTGCGAGGACCATTTAATTTAAATAATTTTTAATTTTTAATTTTTTTTTACAAAAACTGAATTAACTTTTTAACTTTGAATAAGTCTAACTTTTCACTCCGAAATCGAAATTTGACAAACTTAGTGTCAATAGAAAGACAAAAGGAAACTCTACAACTTCCTAGAAGGATTCAAAAACTAATATAGCCATTAAAAGGGTCCTAAGTTGCTTCAAAGTTGCTGCCATTAACAATTTCAATTTCCCTATACAATGCCATGAA
>JAOTIZ010000005.1:39043502-39069117 GCA_027123425.1 Erythroxylum panamense | reverse complement strand
GCATGTACAATTATTTTCATGTGCAAATTCATTCACTATTCATGTATAAGTGCATGGCATTTATATGCATGAACATGAAAATGCATCTCTAATTCTCATTAATCACTCACATTTACTATTCTAACCCTCCCACAAGTAATGGGATGTTACAGTGTGCCTAAGAAGGGAGGCATAATAGTGAAAGAGAATGAAAAATGTGAAAAGATTTCCATTAGGACTGTCACAGGTTGGAGAGTGTGCATTGACTATAGGAAGCTCAATTTGGCCACCAAGAAAGACCATTTCTTATTACCTTTTGTGGACCAAATGATTGAAAAGGTGGTTGGCCATGTTTTCGATTATTTTCTTGATGAATATTCAAGGTACAATCAAGTGTTCATATACCCACGGAACCAAGAGAAGACTACTCTCACTTGTCCTTATGGGACTTTTTCTTATAAGAGGATGCCTTTTGGTCTATGCAATGCACCAACCATATTCCAAAGGTGCATGATGGTCATCTTTACGAATATGAATGAAGACTTATGGAGGTATTTATAGATGACATGACTGCTTATTTAATTTGGACAGAGTGATACAAAGATGCGAGGAGTCTCATTTAGTTTTGAATTAGAAAAAGTGTCATTTCATAGTACAAGAGGGAGTTTGTTTGGGCTATAAGATCTCATGTAGGGAGATTGAGGCAGATCAAGCTAAGACTGAAGTGATTAAAAAGCTCCCAGCTCCTACCAGCATTAAGGGAATTTGAGCATTCCTTTGGGTTATACAGATGGTTTATCAAGGACTTTTCTCTTATTGCTAGACCTTTGACTCACTTGTTAGTTGAAGATGTGCCTTTTGTGTTTGACGATGATTGTTTATATGCTTTTAATAGGTTAAAGAAGACATTTACAATAGCACCTATTTTGATTTCACTAGATTGGTCACTTCCCTTCATGATTATAAGTGATGCAAGCGACCTTTCCATTGGTTGTGTACTTAGACAGTGGAAGGAGAAGAGGCTATATGCAATTTACTACGCCAGTAAAACCTTGACAGGAGCACAATTAAACTACACCACTACTGAGAAGGACTTACTTGCAGTGGTATTTACATGTGAAAATTTTTGTTCTTATCTTTTGGGCTCATAAGTTATTATTTTTACAGATCATGCAGCATTGCATTATCTCTTTACAAAGAAGGATGCCAAAGCTAGGCTCATCCAAGAGGTACTTTTGCTCCAAGAATTCAACATTGCGACTAAGGATAAGAAAGGAGTTAAAAAAATGTTATAACAGACCACCTATCGAGACTTAAAGGAGTACAAAATGAAGAGGAAAAGGAAATTGAAGAGCGTTTTCCTAACGAGGCCTTAATGATAGTAGAAAATCCTTTTCTTCCTTGGTTTGCAGATATTGCCAATTCTCTCTCAAGTGGTATTCTTCCCCCTAATCTGTCATATCAATAAAGGAAGCATTTCTTATTTTAGTGTTCTCGCTATATTTGGGATGAACTTATGTTATATAAAATATGCATTAATAGATTGATTCATAGGTGTGTCCCTAAAGATGAAATACCTGATGTTTTGAGTCGGTATCATAGTTTAGTTTATGCAGGACACTATAGAGCGAACAAGATGATTGCTAGCAATTTGGAGTGTGGATTATATTGGCCAAACTTGTTCAAGGTGCTCAAGATTTTGTAATGCATTTTAACAGGTGTCAAAGAGTGGGCAATATTTCGAAGAGAGATGAGATGACACTTTTAAAAATCACAGAGGTGGAGATATTTGATATGTGGGGTTTGGATTTCATGGGATCATTCCCATCTTCCCTAGGTCACTCTTATGTCTTGGTTGGATTTGATCATGTATCTATATGGGTCGAGCCAATAGCTACTCTTACAAATGATGGCAAGGTGGTGCAACGATTCATCAAGAAGATCTTTACTAGATTTGGAGTGCCTAAAGTTATCATAAGTGATGGACGGAGTCACTTTTGCAACAAACCTTTTGAGACTCTTTTGAGGAGATATAATGTTCATCATAGAGTGGCAACCCCTTATCATCCGCAAAAGAGTGGCCAAGTTATAATAACCAGTTTCCAAAACTTACTGAGGGTTAAAGTGTTAGACTTTTGAGTCATATCATTTTAGAATTTATGAGGTGCATTTCATTTAGTATAACATTAGCATATATACATATGAATGTTGATTTAGAAAACATTGAAAAGATAGTGTATGCACTCAATTAACATGTTCTGGGGTATGAAAGGTTTAAAATGATTATCATATGATTGTGTATTGTTTATGTCTTGAATTTTAGTTTGATGAATTATAATTAGTAATTTGGAGTTAATTATTACAATTGGGAGATTGGTGAATTAAAATGTAGCACCCCAACCCCGTAGGACCCGAACTCGATATCGTGGGTGATATCCGAGTCCGCGCCATACGAGATTGGTAGGCTACGGCACTCAATCCGGTACCAAAAATCCAATTAAATCCAATCAGAAATTCTTCCTCGCCGCGACCTCACGCCATTCGTCGTGGCGTCATGCGGCGCTCGCCGCGACGTGTGGAACGCTCGCCGCGACACATCAAAACGGGCTCGCCGCGACCCACAAAATTCGAGCTCGCCGCGGCGTCCACTCTTTTGGAGTGCGCCGAAACGCCTTCATCTCGCTCGCCGTGACGAATTAATAATTAATTCGCCGCGGCGAGGCTTCACGCACGCCGCGACGTGGGAGTCGCAGGTCGTCTTCTCCGATCGATTTTCCGTCCAATCTCTCTCTAAAACCCAGTTTTAACACCCTATACTACCCAATCCTTCACAATAATGCCATAAATGCAACAATCAACCATAAATGACAACATTAAAACCAATAAACTTACCAATCGTAGCTCAAATCCTCAAATCATCGTAAACCCTAAAATCCTTCAAAACCCATCGATCTCCTCCTCCCAAGCTCTACAAGCTCCATTTTCCACAATAATCAAGCTAGCCTTGCACAATGAGAAGATCCAGCAAGAAAACAATCAAAAACTCTCACCAGTGGGGGAGGATCGAAGATCGCCGTGGGAGAAGAGAGAAAAACTTGATTTTTGCCTTAGGAAATTCCCAAATTCCAACCCTAGCTATTTATAGACTTAGGTCCTCAACTCAGTTCAAATTTCAGTCTCTAAATTCCAATAGTTCAACATTTGAATTTCCTAACAGTATAACTCTAATTTTTCCATTGCCATTGGACAATTCTTTCGATGTCATACAGTCAATCGGTCTGTCACTCAAATATTTCCGGTCCGGGCATTTTCTCCCGAATTTCCCGAAAATTTCCCAAAAGCTACTATCAATTACCAATTACTCTTAAACCATTCTAAATCAATTATTTGAACCCAATTACTCCTAATTTCTCAATCGATTTACAATCTAGCAAATTCCAGTTCACTAACCAATCAATTCATAATCCAGTCAATTTCAGTTCACAATTAAATGCCGGGAAACATCATGAATGCATGTGCCTTACAAGTGCATGTGCCAATAGACTCATTCCTCTAATATTAGAGGTCAAAATGAATGTTCAATCACAATATGCAATGCAAACCACTAGCCTGTCCCAATTGACCAATTTACCCTTGCTAACAGTAACGGGATGTTACATATAATATTCATACTTTTATATTTTTTTTAAAGTCATGTCCTCATAAGACATTTTACACATAAACAACGAATACTAAATTGCTAATTTTACCAAACATCTCTAACAAATAACTAATGCATTCCGCTAGTCAAATCAGCTAATATAATCAAGTATCAGCTAACAGCTGGTAGAATCAACTAATAGCTAATGTAGTCGGTTGATTGCCAAACAGAGCCTTTATCCAAGGAAGTCTATGACCTAGGTTTTAGATTGGGGATTCTTCAATTACAAAGTGAATTAAAGTTTATCAGAGTAAATTGGGGATTATTAATTTGAATTAGGTTTTTAGTAGTGAAAATCACTAACCTTAGCTAGGTCTAGATATAAATCTTTGATGTACATGAGGAAATCATCACAAGCTTGTACCTTAGGGAAATTGGAATTGCTAACTTTGGAAAAGGCAAATGTTGTTTGTGATCCAGTTATAGGCTATTCACTAAAATCAGGTTTAGAATTCAAAACGGTTTTGATGGTTTCCCTTCTTTTCTACCAACTATCAGAAACTAAACAAGGACTTGCTAGAGAAAACCTTTTAATCTTATGGAACTATACATCATCATCATCAATGCACTAATAGAATCAATATAAAGTTTCGAATATTGCATACTCTCTTTTAATCTTATGGAACTATACATCATCATCATCCATACACTAATTGAATCAATATAAAGTTTTGAATACTACATACTCTCTATCTCTCCCTCTCTCTTACTCATAACTTACTCAAAAGATATTAAAACATAACAAAATGGTCATACAAAGAATGCGCGCTAATATTGGAAAATATTTTCATAGATGAAAAAATTTCGTGAAGGCATTTTAATTAGAGAACTAAATGCATGTGAACTTGGGAAGTTGTAGTAGCATATGATGAGAAGTTGTATATAATTTGTTGATTTCATTTATAAGAAAGATGGGTGCAACTAAGTATTATATTTTTAAGATTTTTATGTTGATGAATGATAATGATGATTAGGAATATACATATATGTCTAACATGATACATACAATCTCAAACCTTGGTGGTTAGGCTATTGCTGGTGGATATCTTACATGCAATGCAATGCAATTTGTCTCTCTACTTCTTTTTAATCTACTAAAATGAAAAGCTTGTATTATAATGCTTAAATTTGTGATGATAGTAACATGTATCCTAACATAGTCATTCGTAAGCCAACATATATGTAATGAAACATTTATTCATCACAACATGGTAAAGTAAATATAATAGCTTAATCAGGAATCCTCAAACAATCAAATTTTAGTTATTACATTTCATAAGTTATTTGGTCAACAATTACACTGATTCCAATGACTACAAAATGATTTAGTGTAGTAGTAGGTGAATACTTGATATGGTTTGGGTGGATTTTGATATATGGAATCATCAACATCAATAATAGCAAGTGTGTAACAATGTGCCCATATATATTATAATTATGGATTACAAGCTCCTTTATAGACTTATCGGACATAAAAGAACCATGGAAGGAGATTCTTTGGATATTAAAAATATGGGGTAAGTTTTATGCATAGTTTAATTAATCTAAAGAAGGATTGTAATAATGATAACTATTTATCTTGTTTATTATAAGGAGATGAATGTTGTAGTTTCTTATAGTGATTTGATGAAAAATTTACTTCAAAAAATGAATATGTTATAAATGACTTAAGAGAGAATACCATATTAATGGCTTATAATGAATGAAAGGGAGAGTAAACATAATTGGGTATGAAATGAGTTGTACATTTATAACATTATGTATTAAAGGTAAAAGGGTCAAATTTGACCTTATGATTTTAACCAAAATTTAATTTAAATCCTTACATTTCAACATGTACAGAAAGAACCTTAACATTTCACAAATGTTCAAAATGGACCCCGACTTAACATCTTCAACAACACTCTATTAAAAAGTGTAGGTGGTGTTATTTCTTAATTTTTCTAGTCTCATCCCATATATGATTTTTATATGGCAAGGAACCAAAAACTAGAAAATTTTGTGGTTTTTATATTATATGTTCTTCTCTCTCTATGTTTCCTTTCTTAACCCCAGTTATGCATACTAGTTTGTCTATGAATTTACTTAGAAAACAAAGCTTGTTAGGATAGGTGAAATATTTATTCCTATATTCCCTTTTGCTTAACAAAATGGCAATACTCTTGGCACAACTTAGAATGTAACCTTTCAACCCCTTAAAGGAGCTAAAACCATTTATATTCTTGTTCAATCTCTAAAGCATCATTACCTCCCTTAATTTTTTTGTATGAAATTTTTATCGTTCACCAATCTCATTGATGAAGTATGAATTGAATTTCAATAGAGATCAAATGTTGGCTACATTTAGGATGTCTTCTAAGCTAAATAAAATGGTAAAAATAGATGCATTAGTAGCTTATTTTAACAAGTTTCCAAAATTCCATCAACAAATTTTTGCAAGTAGTTAATGAAATGGCCTATATTAAAACAGCTACTTTAGCTATTAAAATTGCTAAAAAACCAAAAGTTCAGCAAAAACCTATAGAAGACTTGTTAATGTTACACAAAAATTTAACAGAACAACATATGAACTTAGAACTGAACTCATTAAAAAGAAAATTGATGTTAAGTCAATAATTGCATTTCCTAATAGAAGTGAACACCATCCCCATCTCTATGGTGAGAGCATGAGGCAATGAATAAATTATAGAGTTTCAATTACAGAATCCTACCTTATATAAAATAGTGATCCTCCTATTTAAGAATTTCCTAATATCTCCAACTATGGTGCTCATACCAAGCAAACTTCCCTCCTTTATTTGTTCTTTTGACAAATGCTAAGTGTAAAGATTCCTGATCATTGACAACCCATCAGGGTTTTTTAGTGCCCATAAATATGCCAATCCTGACAATGCCAGTCTATATGTAATCTTGTAAACTTGATCTTTGCTTAGCTTATGACAATAAACTTAGGCTTTTACTCATCAAGCCATTTTAAAAAATGCAAAGGAATAAAATATTGAATAATTGGGGATGAGAAAGGAAGCATAGAGAGAAAGAAGCATATGACATAGTGTTAAGCCAAGAAGACTTCACTTCTATTAATTTTGATGACAATCAAATAACAATATTCTTAGAAATGTGTGAACTGTTTTGATAAGTTTGTTAAGTGCGCAAAAAATATAAGTGACACAAAGTCAAACCGAGAAGATACAAAGTCAAACTCTGAAGATACATGGTCAACATTAGAAGATATTTGTGGTCAACAATAGAAGATATAGAAGGTCAACACCTGAAGATATACATAGTCAACACTATAAGATATAGAAGCTCAACACTAGAAGAAGTGTGACACTAGAAGAAGCGTGACACCAGAAGAAGCGGAACACTAGAAGAAACGCAACACAAGATGAAAGCGTGACACCAGAAGAAGCATAGTACCAGACGATACAAATGGAAACTATTCTAGAACGTCAGTCAGTCAGTTAGTTGGAATTAGTTACAGGGCTCAACTAATAACAGTTTCTAGAAGATTCAAGAAGCAATTTCTCAAGAAGACAGCTGAAGATTTAGGCTATAAATACTAGGTATAGTCGTAAATAAAAGATAACATTTTTTTACAAGAGAGAAAATCTGATTATACAATACTTAGAGAAACACTGTATTCAAGTGCGAAAAAAAGAGAGCGAATACATCTGTAACGTGAAGCTCAAACAATATCTTTCCAAGAGAAAGAAAGGCTAGAGTCTGGAGAGGCTAAGAAAGCAGATAAAGCATACTTTGTGAGAGAGACCTGAAGAGGCTTTGCAAGTGTAGAAAGAATACTTGTAAAGTTAAAGAGTATAGTGAAATTTCAGACAAACTCTGAGGACTAGACGTAGCCCAAAGTTAAGGGTGAACTGGTATAAAATCATTGTGTCTATTTTGTAACCCTTATCTTTTAATTTTCTTGTTGTTAGAATAGTAGATAATAATTTTTGCGATTGCATTACTGTAACAAGCCACTTCCGTAAGACACATGCGGAACATCCTAAGGGATATCCGAGTCCGTGTTCCACGAGGGTGGTGTGCTAGAATACTTAATCAGTTAAAACTCGGTATAATTTTTTTAATACAATCAAATACATGGAAATCAGTAATCAATTTGGGTCCACTTTCATTCATAAACATCTTCAATCAACACATTACAATCAATAGAATTTCAATAGCCAATTGGGCCCCATTACAAATACAAAACACTATTTTATAGAAATTGCGAAATACAAATTTATACAAGAATAGGATAACACTAATGCAGACGTGTATTGATCCTGACCTCTATCTTTCCCTTGTATGCAATAATTATACTCCCATTTTTCTAATGAGGTATTCTTCTGAGTCTTGGAAAAATTTTGAAAATTTTTGGAGAGTTTTGTGAACTCAATGAGTGACCATCATCGATGGCTCACCCAGTCACATAACACATAATCACATTCACAAAATTTCACACTTCACATTTAATAGATATAATTTAAAGTCCAGTTAATTGCGGGAAGGTTAGAATAGTAAATATGAGTGACCAATGAGAGGTTAGAAAAATATTTTCATGCTCATGCATAATATGGCATACACATATACATGAATAGTTAATTTTCTACACATAAAAATAATTGTACATTTATTCATGAATAATTCCGAGTACAATTGGATTGATTTGCGAATGTTTGAGAATTATGAATGTTTTTAGATTTGAAATTTTATGGGTTAGTGGAATTGTGATATTTTTGAATTTTGGTGAATTTAGGATTTATTTTCAAAAATTATAGAAAATTATGGGATTTTTATGGAAAATAAAAAATAGGAAAAAATAAATTAAAAGAATATTGGGGATAATTGGATTGTAAAGATATAGTTGTATTGTAAAGAGGAGAGCTAAATGGAGTTAGTTTCAAGAAACTAAGTTAGAACTTAGGCATTAGGAAAGTGACAAGTGTCACTTAGTTAAGTTGCATTTGTAATTTGTTAAAAGTAAGTTGAGTTACCTGAGAGTTGAAAAGGGGTTAGTGTTTTTTCATAAGCTTCCATCTCTTTCGTAGCAACTTTCTCTGAAATTCTTCTCATACACAGAGTTTTCCATCGAACACCTTCTAAGGGATTGCTTTGTTTTGTTTTGCCTCATCACATGCTGCTATTTATTTCATCTGTCCTAAGAAAAATCAAAACTGGACAATTTTCTCAATGGAGTACGTGAATTGCATGGAGTTTAGGGATTTGAGATAATTGAAGATAGTGGAGTTTTCAACAAGTGGTGAATAAATCCTTAGAGTTATAGGTTTATGAAATAAATTTGATGAATTACTACAATCTACATGACCATGGAATTTTCGTGTATATATATATACATGGCTACTGTGAAAATGGAATGAAAATATGGATAAAGTGTTAGTTTAATTTTGATGGATTTTAGTGATCAGGTGATGTGGAAATGAATTTTGGAGTTTGAAATAGCAATAAAATGGTGTATGAAGTGAGTGTAGAAAATCAAAGAATGAAAAGGTGGTATACTCTGTTTCTTGTTTTTCTTCACTGTGCATGAATATATATATATATATATATATGTGTGTGTGTGTGTGTGTGTGTGTGTGTGTGTGTGTGTGTTTACGTGAGTTGGTGCTTTCCTTAGAGATGATCAAAAAAGTGGTATTTGAGTTTAAGGGTAGTTGTAAAGTGATGGTCTAACATGGGAATGAGTGTAAAAATGAAGGTTGAGAGGAAACATAGAGATTTAGAACAAAAGTTAAAAATGCAAAAAAAGTGACAGAGCATGAATATGATGAACATAAATTTTTAGCTTTTGATGATTTTGATTAAACTTGCATATTTTGGAGTAGTATGAATGTGTGGTGAATAAGTTGATTGAAATGAAGTAAAAAACTAGAAATAAAAATTGGAAGTGTTGGATTTTAGAGAATGAAATCTAGAAATTTTCTGAGAATGAACAGTGAGAGTTAAATTTTCAATCTGAAAATTTTTGAATTTTCTGTGTTTATCTAGGCAGATTTTGACAAAATTGTCTTCATAAAAGTTATAGATCTTTCGTTTAGCTTTCCATTGATATAAAGTATGCAATTTTTGGACCTTGCAGTTGAGAGATATGATATTTGGAAGTCTGTGATATTACATTGGATGAGCATTCGGGACAGTTTCATTGATTTCAAAATTTAACCTTTATAGAGGCAAAATTTGTTTTTAGGCTCTTCATGAAAGTTGTAGGTCTATAAGTCTTCTTCAAAATTGGTTTTGAATCACCTTGATCTGATATTCGTAGCAAAATTTATTTCTATTTTACCAAACAGATCTGGAGAAAAAAAAGGAAGGAAGAGGGCGAAAATCGCGATCCGCCAAAGGCGTGCGCAGCTCACGATCTTGTCGACGCGTCGTGATCGCGAGTCTGCCGAAGACTCGCAGGTCCTCCTTCCAGCCTGAACATGTTTTTCTGTTTTGGCCATAACTTTTTCGTCTGACCTCCAAATGACCTAATTTTGTAAGAATTGGATTTATAACACATTCCTCTATCTCTCTATAAAAAAATAGCTTTTGGTTTTGATTTGAAAAAGATTGATTAAATCAAAGTGAGGGGATCGGGTGGAAGAGTATGAGTTAGATATTTTTACTGAACATGCTTCAGTATTTTAGTGATATTGTAATATTTAGGATTTGAAATGAGATGATTTTTGATTTGGAGTAAACTAGAGATATAGATATACAAATTGTCTCAAGAAGTCAAATTTTGATTCAGCCTCTAAGATATTGAATTTCTAGATAGAAGTTGTGCATAATACATTGTTTTGAATGTGGATAACCCGATAATGTTTGAGGCATATCTTTCAAATTATTGAACCAAATTGAGTGATTTTGGTGTCAATGGAAAGGTAAGACATAGAGGAACACCGTTCTAGAAGAGGGTTTGATCAAATTACCTCATTTTCACCTTCTAATTGAACATGAACAGTAGACCTAAAAGAGGTGTCTTGGAAAAATCTGAAAGTGATTCAATGAATTATGAATTGTGATTTAATGGTTTTATTGAGATATAAATCTAAGTATAAATTATACTTAGATGAATTCTGATATGGCAATGATTTTTCTAATGAAATTAAAGGAAAGATACCCAGGATTGTCATGAACATGCATTGTACATAGTCCGTTTCATGCATGTGCATTACTGAACAATTATAATTGTGCAAAGTTGTAACGTGTGTGAAATGTGCATTGCATAAATGAACTGTATAGGTTAGAACGTTCGCATTCAGACATCTCCAAAATTTGGAGGCAATTGCTAAACTGGAGCGTACTGTGAGTAGACCTAGATAGTCTCACTTTATTGTTTGTTTTGTTTAGTTTGATTTTTTGTATTAATTGACTACTGAATGTCGATATGAATGTGTCTTGATTGTTGATTCCAGACAGAAGGTCCAATGATTGTGATGTTTGATTGGGATACTGAAGTGCTACTTGTATGTGAATGAGATGAAATAAGTGTGCATAATTTGATTGTTAAATGACGGACCACGGTCCGATGATAAATATGTTTGAATGTGCATTTGCATATGAATGAAAGTGTTTCCTTAACTTTCATATTGAATGCTGGACTAAAGTTCGATGATATATGAATGTGATTGAATGAGAATATGCAAATGTGATTGATACATTCCATTGCATGAATGCATGAAATATAATGGCAGTTGTGATCAGAGTAGCCAACGATCAGAGCTTAAAGTTTAACGAATGAAAATAAGCCTCGAGCTCAAAAGTGATTCAGAGCCTCAGGCTCAACGTTTAATGAGCCCTGTATCCCCCAAGCAGATAAGGGATAGTTATCAATGAGCCCTATATGGGACTGTTTAGGCACTCGGTCACAACAAAGTAACAAATGGAAAGTGAGTCTCATGTGCACTATATATGCATAAAATGAATGATTAAGTGTATTGAAAGTGAAGTGCCAAATTGAATGTGAAATGTGAAATAATGTGAAATGTGAATTATGTGTTATGTGACTGGGTGAGCCATCGATGATGGTCACTCATTGAGTTCGCAAAACTCATCCCAAATTTGTAAATATTTTTCAAGACTCAGAAGAATACCCCGTTAAGCAAACAGGAGTATCCCTACAACATACATGTAAAAGATAGTGGTTGGGATCAGTTGGCGTCTGCAATAGTATTTCCTTTATTTTTGTATCAAATTAATTCTTCCGCAATTATTGTAACTTGTGTATCCAAATATTTCTATTTTTGAAATAAATTTCCAAATCGGAAACGTTTGTATATGGTTCTTGCAATGTAATGAAAAATTGACAAGTATTTTGTATTTGTAACGGGCGCAAATGGCTATTGAATTTTTTGATGATTGTATTGCTATGATTGGAAATGTTTATGAAATAAAGTGGGCCCGATTTGGTTATCGATTTTTGCATTTTATGTTTGTGGTTTAAAAAAACAAATTTGTACTGAAATTTGAATGATTGAGTGCTCTAACATGTCACCCTCATGGGGCATGGGTTTGGATATCACCCATCGATGTCGGATTCGGGTCTTGCAGGAGTGGGGTGCTACATATGTGGTATCAGAGCCCAAAATTACTATCTTATATAGACGTTTTCTGAAATATGTGTCAAGTCACATGCATTTTAGTAATGTCATAGCAGATAGCGGCAACTGATCCCCAGTATGAGTCACATGCATGAGCATTCCTTAAGAGTCTGAGCTGTTAGAAGCACAGAGAAAAATGATGATCTGACAGAATGTGAGAAAATAAAGATTTATGGACATTTTATAAATGAGAAATAGTATCTGGTTGTGTATGATAAATAAAGGTTCACCACAATTGTGTATGTACCCCTGAATGTGATATAGGTGTGAATAGGTATATTACCGTGGATTGATTGAGGAAAATAGGGATATGAGTATAAATGAAGAGACTAAAGTATACAGGCAGATTGTAATGAAATCATAAAATTGTTATGATCATAAAAGGATGAATTTGAACCCGAAATGGTCATGTGAATATCGTGATAAAAGTTTATAATTCAGTATAAGAAGATATTAGGGGAAAATTGAGATCAAAATTTTAGGATGAATATGCATCTGTAACTCTGAATGGATTGCGAATATATATATGTGTAAGATGAATAAATGATAATAGGAAATTGAGATGGAAATGAGGAAAGAGAAAAAGGGGAATGAAATTAGTCATAAATGACTTAATAAGAAATGAATGATGTGTAGTAAGGAGAAAGTTAGAAATGCATATAAGAGAGGATTTTAAGTATGAATGAAATAAAGAAAAGATGACGAATCAAATGAGAAGAACTGATGCACTCAATATGGTAGTTGGCTGATTACGAAATGAAGTAGACTCGAAAGAGGTAAATTCTAGAAAATTGGAGGAAAATTGGTGTTAGTATGTTTGATAATGAGAGGAGGAAAGTGTAGGGCGCGATAGTGGCCTGACAAAAATAGGTTTTTGACACGATCATGTGGGGGCAGGAACAAGGATAGAAATGTTGTCTAGAATCAATTGAGATCAAAGTAGCATTAGTGTAAGATATAAATTAGTGATTGTCAGAACTAAAGCTCTGGATAGAATGGGATGACCTTGATGATACACACCTAAGCATATGTGACAATAAACATGTCTACTACTTCATCGAGTTTTCGTAAATAGAATGTTATGACTAGTAAGAGACGAAAGAGAGTGATTTTTTGAGATATCAAGAATGGCTTATAAGCAATTATGGAAAAAGTTGATTGATAAAGGGTACATGAATAATATAGATGATTGAAATAGGAAATCTTCTTTCAAAGAAGAATTTCAGTGAATTAGATTAGACAGACCGGATAGTCTATTTTTAAGAATTACCAATGAAGGAATAAATCAGAAATGATATTGGAGTCCTAATCCTAATGGAGACTTAAGCCTAAGATGTAGAATATATTACCGAAGGTTTATGCATTTGGTTTGATGTAAAGTATCCAATTACATGAGTGGACTCATGAATTGAGGAGATACAAATTGAATATGAGGAATGTGTTATCAACACCAAAAGTGAAGTTTTTCAAATAGATTGAAATGTGTGGAGAACCTAGTACGAATGAATGGGCATTTGAATAAGTCAATGTGAAATAAGAGGGAATTGAATGAATGGAGAAAATTATGTGAGAAAAGAAATCAATTGGGAAAACTGAAAATGATATAAAAGAATATTACCTCATTGAGGAATTAGTTACTTAAGGAATTATGAGAACTAATCATGGGCACATTGAGTTAACAATGCGCCCAATAGTATCATGACATTGAAGATTAAAGTGATCTAATCATAATTATATCAATTAGTGACAATGATCAGAAATGAAATATTGAATGCATTAGAACAGTTAAGAATAATATTTTAAATAGTTGAGGAAATCTTAGCTTGATTGAAAAAAATGTTGGGTTGTATAGTATCTGAACATGGCATATTGGGAAACCCAAGAAAATAGAGGAAATGATTAAGTGAGAAGCTAGAAGGCATATATGAGAGATCCGAAAATTTTCAAAATTTGCTGGAAATTAGACACTACCAAAAGTTGTAAAGAGATTTTACTGATCTTAGCTCTTTGACAAAAATGTCTAAGAAAAAATGTGTAAATCATATGACTGGTGAATGTAAAGATAATTTTGAGGAAGTATAACATCAATGATAATTATATCATTTGGATTTGGAGATTCCATAGTATACAGTGACGTTTGTATAAGAGATTAGGATAAAATCCAATGTAGCATAATCAAATGATTTCTTATGCATGGAGACAGTTTAAGCCTTATAGGCTGAATTTTGATACATGATATAGGATTTGCTGCAATATTAATTGCATTAAGGAGCTTGGAGACATTATAAGTACAGTGAAACATTTCGGATCTTATACGGATTATTAAAGTAAGAGATAATTAGTGAGCTTGAAGGAAATGAAAATGAGACTGAGACAATGGATAGAGTTATTGGAAGATTATGATGTACAAATGAGTAGTTCCCAGGAAAGTCAATGTTGTAATATGATGTATTGAACAAAAAATGCAATAGCAGTGTATCATAAATTTAGACATTGAGGTTACTAATCTAGTTCCATAAAAAGCATAAAATGTCGAGTTAAATTTTGGGCAATTAAAAGTACTATTAGCTATTGAAATTTAAGAACAGTTTCATATGAAAGAATTAACATAGCCCAAATTGAGGATCAAGAATTGTGAATCTTATTAAGAAAGTTAAAATGAAAATGAATTTTGAGTCCAAATGAGAAAAATGTTACTTTGGGCTTGTAGTGAGGGGTAGGTGAACACGATAAAGATGATTAAGAAAAGAGATTTTTGGATAAAGTGCAAATTAATGGTGACCTAAGTGATACATCCTAGTAGGAATACGCCGAACTAGCATTTAACAGCTAAGGATATTAAACCAAGTGACTGTATGTATAAGTTGCTAACAGTCTTAACTGTTTGAGATATGCTTAAAGCTTATATTTTAGAGTTCATAGGAATATGAGATCAATGTATAGTTTTAAGTGACTTTGAGCATAACAATCATTATCATAGTGATATCATTAGAATACTCTATGAGGCGCAATACGATAGAAAGGAGTCGTTCGCCCCTACATTGAAATGAAGAGGGCCTAAAAATGGTTGAAGGCCAAAATAGATTCGAGATACTATTGATGAGCAAAATAAATCTATAATAAGAATAAAGTGTCTTATGAAAGACGAATGAATTTTGGTGGATCACATCAAAGTTGTGGAATATAGTGAGATAAACTTAAGAGTTAAGTGTATTAACACTAAAGAGATGTAAAATATCAAGCGAAAGATGAATTGTCTCTGAGAGTATCACTTTGTCAAGGTGCATATAGATAGAGGTAAAGGTGTGAACAGGTTAGGAAAAGGGGAGAACTAAATTTGACATAAATTGGTCTACATGAAACTATGGTGAGAATAGAACAATGGATTTATGAGTTAGTATTACCCATAAAAGATGTTTCAAGTTCACACAATGTTATATAGATATGTTTAGGGAGTACCGTTATGATCCGATATATGTGTTATTGAAACTGGAAGTGAAAATTTTGAGTAATCTGAAACTCCTCAAGGAAATAGTTAAGAAAGTGTGATATCTAAACAAGTGATTGAGAGGCCTATTGAGTCTATCAACTGTGGTCATTTTGAAGAAAGTATTCAAGTGATAGAGTTATATGGGAAACGGAGGAGCATATGAGGAGACAAGATTAAAATTCCTCCTCCTCTAAACAATTTATCCTTTGCAACCTAGAGGAAGAGGACAAAGACCATTTATTTTTAAAGTGCGATTATTCTAAAAGAGTATGGCAGCTAATTTCCTCTCTATGCACACTTAATTACTACCAAAGCAATTTGAATGGCATTATATAAGAGATACTGCAAATCCATACATCCAAGCTTGACAAGGATGTTTACATGGTTGCCATTACAACATGTATTCAGGAGATCTGGAAGGAAAGAAATAACAGAAGATTTGCAGGAAGGGAAAGAGGCATACACTCACTCACGGAAATCATTACTAATAGTATCAGAGAACAATTGGTCATAAACCATATGGAGAAGAAATGCACTGAGAGGCTAGTAATTTCTTGGAGATTATAAGAATACCCAGTAAATTTTGAACACTACATCTATATGTCTTACATAAGCAAGGAACCATACACATAACATTTGTGCAGGAACCTAAAGTTGGATTTCTTACCTTATGGGGTCAATCCTCCGTGAGGTCATAGCGCTTTGATCCTCTACATCAATCACTGGTACTAAACGCGATTATTCTCGCGATAGGAGATATTACCCTTAACTAGCCAAATCTTAAGTAGAGAGAAAGATCCATCGAGTAACCCTAATCAGAGACGTCATTAGTTAAGAAGAATATGAAGATGAAGAATCAAAACTCAATTCAGAAATCCCTTACCTCCATAGCTATCGTCGGGGAAAGAGTTAAAGAAAGCTTTTGAATTACCGAAATTTAGAAACTTCTAAAGATTCATTTAAACAAGGGAGTTTTGTTAACACTCTCTAGGAAGTTCCAAAGCATTTTGGTGTATATTACACGAGGTCGTTTCTATGCCTTGAATCACATGATGTCATATGGTCCATGTCTTTTGCTTTCCTTCAAGAAGGATAAGTGTTAAACTCATTCTCGTTATTAATTTAATATAATTTTCAACTATTTTTACAAAAACTCTGACCTTAGCTTCCCAACTTTGCCTCACTCTGACTCAAGAAAGACCAAGACTGCTTTGGAAGAAAACTGTCTTGACAATCTAGCTCATAACAACAATTTTGCCTATATCAAAGTCATTAAAGATACATTGACTTTTAGTAAGTTTTGCTATGTTCCCTTTTTTAAAAAGTTGATCTTGTTACACTCTCTCAAGATATTATTTATGTGAATAAGTGAAGGTTGCTCTTGTTGTCCCCCCCATAAAAACAATTTCTTTCCCTCTTATCCAACATTGTGCAAATGAAACTAAAGAGGTTTGGTCTAAAAGTGTTCTAGATAGAGGAGTTCTTCATTTTTAAGTTCTCCTCAGAAAACATAGATGATAAGATCTTAGATTTGGGTCCTTGACATATCTAAGCAATACCATTGATAGTTCAAAAATGGAGATTTAAAGCCTCTGTGGACAAAATGAGGATAAGAACTATTAGAAGATAATCACAAAAATTAAAGATTGAGAAACTAAACGACGCAACTATAAAAAATAGAGCATGAAAATTCAATATGTGCTGAAAGAACAAAAGGCTCTTGATCTGTTTAACATGTTCATGAATGTTCCCGAGGAAGGAAATATGGCCCAGTATAATAGAGACTGTGATGTGTATGACCTATGGAAGAAAAGAACTTATAGGATCGTATCATGTTGCTAAGCAGTATGGACAATGATATAATGCGTGAGTTCAAGTAATATGAAACTATTAAGGACAAATGATCAACATTGGCTACACAATTTAGGAGAACCTCAGTGACCAAGATATGATAACTTACTATCAAGTTTGATACATATACGAAGCGCCTAGATCCTATAATGCAAAGTATATGAGGTAAATGTCAAATATGATAAATGAGTTGAGGAATGTTGGTTATGAATAATCTGATGAGCTGTAAGTGCAAGCCAAATTCACTCTTTGCCTCAGAGTTGGGAGCATATGAATATGCATCTAACTCATAATGAAAGCATCAAGACCATGGAAGATGCTGCAAGATATCTCATATTAGAAGAAGATCATTTAGAAGCCTCAAAGATGTCTTATGAGGTATATGTCATTGGCCTTAGCTCACAAAGAGTTGTGAATAAGAAGCATAAGCATTATGGTCGACATAAGTGGACAACAAATAAAAGACAACACCACTTTAATCAAGACTCCAACAAGGGTAAATGAAATCAACATAGAAAGGATAAGCGTCCCTTCAAGAAGAGGAACATGAAATGTGATTAAGGTAGGTGGCATAAGGTGTGGGTTGGGTGAAATGTGTAGGAGAGGAGTTAGTGGCACATGGACAAAAAAGGAGAAGAGAAGATAATAGAAAATGTGACAAAATTTTAGGGTTTCATTCTTATAGACTGGGCTTGAATTTGGACCTAATTTTATCCTTAAAATGTTTGAATAGTGATTTTTAAATTCTAGGTTAATTAAAAATGGTGAATTCGTATAATTTATTGGGCTAAAAAAATAACATAGCATATGTTTAAGTAAATTTAGAAACAAGTTTCTAAATTTATATACCTTATGCCAATGACTTCAACAATATTTAGACTTAAGTTCATTACCAATTTATAAATTGTAAATTTGATTGGTTTCATTCTAATTAGAATAAGTTTCTTGTTCATTAATTTATAAATGATAACAATGAGTTGATTATTACAATTAGAAACAAGTTTTTAAATGAATTTAAAACAATTTAGAAGATAAATTTAATTAGAAGTATTATTTCTAAGTAAAAATTTATTCAATTAAAATATAAATTATCTTCTAAGAGAAAAGGTACCCTATTGTGTTAGTAAAATAATTTGTTTATTTTAAGGGTATTTTTATACAAGTCTCTAATGCCTGAAATTGTTTTTAGGATAATAACAATTATTTAAAGGACACCCAAACTTCTATGTACTGCAACATTGATGAAACATGTGAGCATCATGTTAGCATGGTTATTCAATATACATATGGTA
Organism: Erythroxylum panamense; assembly: GCA_027123425.1. NCBI lineage: Eukaryota > Viridiplantae > Streptophyta > Magnoliopsida > Malpighiales > Erythroxylaceae > Erythroxylum > Erythroxylum panamense. The sequence goes on along the minus strand of JAOTIZ010000005.1, from coordinate 39,050,196 downwards.
TATAGAGAAGACCTAATACAATATGTGATTAAAATTAGTTTCATATAATGGCCATATATTAATGGTTATGTGGCTTATGGACAAGTTGATGTAAAGTATATGACTTTACTTTCAACATTGCCACAACAAAAAGGTGAACTGTTGAGAATGCTTTGAAATTTGGAAATATCATAATGAAGACATATGATTAGCTAGTGAAGACAAGTATGAAGGAAATTCGAAGAAAGGAACTAATTACAACTTTATACCCCATAGTTTTCCTAATAAAAATAGTTTGCTATATTTCATATCGAGCTTTGCAAACTCATTAACTCTATTCCACATAGTATTTATTACTAATAGTCAATCTGTGTATTGAACAAACAACTTATGTAATATGAAATAAGATGTGAAGAATTGGAAGTAGTTTCTTCATTTATGAATGCATTTATAAATGTAAAGGATTGGTACAGACACAAGAAGAGAAAGAAAATAAAATTCTAGTACTTTTCCCTTTAAAACAAGATGTACATTCATTTTTGACAATAGATTTTGAAGCAAAAAAGATGAAATAACTTAGAGAGTGTAACTAAAAAAAGATGACCAAGATATTGATTCCAAAGACTAATTGAAGTAGAAGTGGAATTGAAAGCAACATAATTTTAAAAGTTGAGAGAAATCTTCAAAGAATAGAGATCATTATGGATCGAACCTACTAGTAGTGGTGTCTTAGTTTAAAGATCTTTCATAACATAACCAAATAAATTAAACTTAATAAGACAATAATTATCTTTGAAAATTTAGCAATAGAGTTGAGATTAGTTGTGAAGTGGGGGATAACTAAAACATTATTAAGATGAAAAGAACAAAGTTAAGTAGGAAAATATAAATGAACAGTAAAAGAAATAGGGGATGTTTGACCATTATTGGCAATCACTTGATTTGGATCATTATATGATGTTTCAGAATCCACTAGTTGAGGATGTGGTGTCATGTAAGTAGCAGCATCGATGTCAAGTAACCATTCAAAGATGATACTAGAATTATATTGAGAATTCTTACAAGATTGGATGTTTAAGACAGTAAATTCCATAAAGAGGTGCTACGAATCTATGAAAAGGTCATGATTTTGAGATTCCTAATACTAGAAACAATAATGGGCAGCAATATGCCCCCAATTCTAACAAAATAGAATTATGGTTTATTATAGTAGTTAGGACGATTAGGTGAAGTATAGGTTAAACTACAATGTGTGTAGGTATTTTGGGCTAGATTTTGGGCTATGTGGGATGGAGTTGGGTTATGTGACCTAGAGACAAAAGGGTTAAAAGCCTATGGCTTTAAGAAAGATCCATTTAGGGTAAAAATAAAAGCTAGAGGACTGTCTTCCTTATGACCCCCTGGAGCTACCTCGAGTCCTAGTGATTTGAGGTGGTCTTCTACTAGTTTAAGACTTTATAAAGGTCATGTCAAGTGATGGTGGAGAGTGGTAAGGTAGGAGGTTACAACCAATAGCAGCTAGTTCATCAATAGTGGTGGATATAAAAATGAGATATCATATATGGAGCTCGATCCTTTCTTGAGCTTGTGGAGTTGCCATTCGATTATAAAACATTAGGAGTTGATATTTTGTATAAAGTGATTTTCAAAGCCAACTTGGAGATCCTTAATAGTATGATAACCCATGCTAAGTAGGCAGTGAAGCTAGACAGTAAAGTAGTGATAAAGTAATACAAGTGCTTATCATGTTTTTGCTAGGGAACAAAATCTGGAGATGAAGATTCTACAATTGGGGAAGGATCAAATCCAATAATGTACCTAATGAGATAAGAGGTAATAAGGATTGATTGAACTTGATTTCACCAGATGAGATCGTTAGTGGAATCTAGTTTTGCGGTTAAGAAATTTGTATTTTGATTAAACGAGAGAGTGGATGAATTATGATCAATCATAGTATGAGTTTTGTTTATTTATGAAGAAATGTTAAATAAAGGGATTGCTATATTAAATTAGATGTGAGTTCCAGTACTATGATAAAATTTATGATTTGTAATTGATTATTTTATTGTCTTGTGAAGATGTATAATGAATTTATACTTGATTAAAGATAAGGAAAATATACATATATGATAGAAACAAAGTAAAACAAAATTATAAATAGTTAAGATGTCTATAACTAAAGGATAGGAAATGTTTAGTGCATACTATCAGTTCCTAAGATTGAGCCATCCTTCAATCATTTGTAACTTCTTCATGTATGATGCCACTCCTATTTCTGGTATCGAATGACCCATATACTCCACTTATCTTGCTCCAAATACCTATTTTTCTATCTCTAATAGGCATGCATATTTTTTGAGGTGTCATTATCAATCTGTTAAGGTGCTCCACATGCAACTAAGTGGCTATGTATAAGCATATTATCAAAAAAAACAAGGATGAATTGCTTAAGAAATAGTTTGAAAATATCATTCATTAGGACTTGAAATGTAGATGTTGTATTAGTTAACTCGAGGGCATGACAAGGAATTTGTAACAACCTTCATACATTTTGAATATTGTCTTTGGAATGTCTTCATGATGCATTCTAATATGATGGTAACTTGATCTCAACTTTAATTTTGAAAATCAGTTAAAGCTATACAACTTGTCTAAGAGTTCTTCAATTAAAAGAATTGACAAGTTGCCCTTAATCATGTTTATTGAACCAAAGGAGGTTCCAACTGATATTTTGATGATAATATAACATAATCACTACTTATTTGTTTATGATATTGATTAAAAACAATATTGAAACAAAATGAAGTAATAAACTTAAGAAGATAATGCATGAAGTTGAAGTTTTTAAAAGGTGAAATGAAGATCAAAACAAGAACAAAAGTAGATGAAGGCTCATCAAGATCATTTCACATTCTGTATTACCATTCTCACTTTGTTAATTTGATGATCCAAAAGTTCACCATGCAAAATCTTTCATCTTACTTCATTACATGAGTCTTTACATTCATCAAGAGGCATTAAAGTTTTTTATTTTAATATAAAATACTTTTGATCTTTCAAATAATCTTTGGGAAATATTTTAGGAAGTGTTTCAATTATATTAGGATTAAACAAATTAGTTTTGTGTATTTGAAGTTGTCAAAATCATATTTTAATGGGTGATTTATTAACCTATATGGGTTAGTAGTTGACCAATATAGCTTAAAGTTGTAAAATTTGATGCAGTAAGAGTTTATAGTAACATTGGTTAATGTATTGGTTGACTAATGTGCCATATTGGTTGACCAATGAGTGTACCGGTTGATTAATGTTCGAGTGACTTGGGAGCTTGGTTCTATAAATGCATACTGGTTGAGTGAATCAAGTTAGCCATCTTAACAATTATTTCTTAGCTGCAACAACTATTTGGGGTCCCAAAGCACTATAAATAATTATTTTCTCATTGATTTTAATATCAAGAAGGTTTTGGGTGTTATACACATATATTACAACAGTTTTTAATCATTTAAGCACCATTGTGTCATAATTGTATGAGTGAGCCATTTTGGAGTTATCAAGTGAATAAATGAGATATTTTTCAGTTGTAATACTTTAGTTGGTTGTCGAATATTGTATTTAGGGGTGATCCAAATGATATTTGATGTTTCCCTTCACCTTGGAAAAAGATTGTAAGAAGGGTTCCCCTTTATAGAGAAAGATTATACAATGGCTATTTTTCATCTTGAAAGATGAATTATAGTGGAACTCTAAGAAAAGGTCTTAGGAGTGGACGTAGGCAAAGGTTGTGTACAAACCACTATAGATTGATTTGCACACTCTCTTCCTTAGCCTCTTTAATTTATTGTTCAATTGTTTAATTAACTTATATTAAGCAAAATTTCTCATCATTATTTATATTGATTATTATTAATTGAATACGTTGGTTAAAAAATTTGTAAAAATTTTATAAATATCCAATTTACCCTCCTCTTGGTTGTTATTAGAGACTAACAAGTGTAGTAGATTGGATCTATTAGGCTAGTATTTATAACTAAATTCTTTAGAAAAGATTATAATGATATATTTAGAAGCATCATCATCATCATTCAACTAAGAGGGAAAAGGAATTAGTGGACCACTTTCTTTTGATGGCAATGATTATCTTTATTAGAAAACTATAATGAGATTCTTTCTAACTGTTGAAAGAGCACACTTATAGGAAATAGTTTCTACTGGTTCCTTTATTCCTACAAATATTGTAAATAGCAAAAGGTACCCAAATTAAAAGAAGAATGAGAACTGCAAGATGGAATATTAGTATCTTTGAATAGTAGGCTATACATATTCTATTTTATGCTCTATGAACAAATGAATTTAATAGGGCTCTATGTATGAAATGACTTATGGTATTTGAAGTACATTAGAAATTACTCATGAGGCATAAATCAAGTTAAGGAGAGCAAAGTGAGCATGCTAACACATCAATATGAATTGTTTCAAATGAACCATATTGAAAGCATTTCTAGCTTGTATACTAAATTTATTGATATTATTAATGCTCTCCAAGGTCTTGGAAAGGCCTATACTAATGTTGAAATGGTAAAAAAGTTTCTTAGGTCACTTTTGACGATGTGGGAAGCTAAAATGACGGCTATACAGGAAGCCAAAACATTGTAGGAGCTTATTAGATCTCTCCTAACATGTGAAATAAGCCTCTAAGGGGCACAAGAAGAGATAATGCTTCCAAAGAAAAGGGATTTAGTGTTTAAAGCCTAAAAAGAAGAATCAAGTATAGAGGAAGAGATATTAACTAGTGAAAGCAAAGAAGAAGATATTGGCTTACTCATTGGAAAATCCAAGAAGATCTTGAAGATGAAATTCTTTTTAAAAAAGGATTTCAATGAAGGTAAAGTGATTTAAAATATAAATTCTCTAACATTTTTTCCTTTGAATTTAGAAAAATCGACCATATAAAGTCACAATGTCCTCGACTTAAAGATAATGAGATGTATGAGAGAAACTATAAGAAGGACAAGAAGAAAGCACTTAAAGCATTAACTTAAGATAACACAAGTGAATCTAAAAGTGAGCATTTGGAAGAAGAGACAACTCATATATACTTTACCGTTATGGATAATGACGAGGTAACATATAACTCTAATTCTTCGAATGATAGTGATGTTGATTTGACATATGATGAATTAGTAGAAAGTTTAGAAATCATAAGTAAAAAAAAGGAAGAAAATTTTTTAGAAATTAAAAAAATTTCATTAGAACTGATATATTACAAAGAAGTCTTGGACACGTGCATATAAGTTGCTTACCACTAAACAACAGAGACTAAATTACACGACGTCGCTCCCTCAATACTCTTAATACCTAACTAAGACTCTTAGGGTAAAACTAACCCTAACTTTCTCGAGTTTTTGAAATGTTACTCGAATCAGTAGGTGAGTGACTCTCCAAGATGGCGATGAGGCGATTCTCCAGAGGCTAGGTTTATGGTGTTCCGGGTGACTGCCATTTCTTCATTCAACTTCCAATCGATTCTTCTTGACAAGTAATCAACTCTCTCTCGGTCCTCATTTAGAAATTAGGGCTTTCTCTAAGAGTTGGCTTCTTTTTTAAGGGACTCTTCATGGGATTCTAGTGACTCTATGAGGTTCTTTGATCTTCTTCCATTCAACTGTACTCAACAGGCAAGCTTCTCCCTCTATGACAACTTTTTGAGATTAGGGTTTTCTAAGACTTTAAGATTTCTGCAATTCTATAGATGAATAGGGACTCTTCGTGGGTTTGACTCTTCGGTGGCATTCGGAAGGGGAAGATGAAAGCTCAAGTTCTCAACTGCACTCAACAGGCAAGAATCTTCCTCTCTGTCAAAAGGAGATGGACGTATGCATAAGTAAGAATGAAATGATGAAAAGTGAATTGCATAACATTAAATAATAAAAAATATGATTATTGATGACAATCATGACTTAGATGTGCTAAGGTGTGAGAATGAATCATTGAAAAGGAAAATTGATGTTCTTAAAAATTCCTTATCTACATTTACAAAGGAAGTGAAAAACTTGAAAACATGTTAGCAGATCAAAAGAATTCTAATGATAAGCATGGAATTGGATACAATTGTAAGAGTGCTTCTAACACTAAGGGCGTGCTTGGTTTATGGGTTTGGGACACATCAATGGGTTTGACAATGAAAAACATCGGTTAGTTATATATCATCATTGCATGAACAGTATTTTGATGTTTGAGTTTTGACGATTCCTCCGTATCTCCCAAATATGAGAGAAATAAAAGTCATTCATAAGAAAGGCATATCACGGGCGTGATAGATCACTATCATAACCATGAAAGAAGTGTCACAGGTGTGACATAACCTGTCATGCCTATGATAGGAGTGTTATGGGTGTGACACTCGTTGTCACGCCCATGACACTTTTTTTTGTTTTTCTTTTTTAGTAAAATAATATAATTAATTAGAATATATAAAAATTTAACAAATTCTTTTAGCAAAACAATATAATTAATTAGAATATACTAAAATTAAATAAAAGTAATTAGATATATTAAAATTTGATGTAAAACAAAAAAATTACCAAAACAATATAATTAATTATAATATATTAAAATTTGATATAAAAATTTAAACAAAATTTTATTTTTTCTTTTTTTAAAAAAAATATAATTAATTCAATATCATTAATTAGAATATATTAAAATTAAATAT
>JAOTIZ010000005.1:38974068-38986823 GCA_027123425.1 Erythroxylum panamense | reverse complement strand
TTCACTGAGAAGGGAAAGATATTTGCAAAGAGAGAAGTTAGAGCTATGCAGAGTGGTCCCGATGGCTCATTCTTCACCGGTGATGGGACAGGTGCTCTGAGTATTTGGAAGTGGTCGTCAAAGCTTTAGGAACAAACTATATTTGTAATTTTGTATTGTACAATGTACAGACCAACCTCTTGTAAAGGTTTTCATGAAATGATAATAGTCACTGCTTTTCATTCATCAACTGATAATGTACAGTAGACTACAATTCCTGCAAATTGAAACCCACATCCAAATTTGAGCGAATCGTCTTATTTTCCACATGAATTAATAAACCAAGCAAACAAACAGTGAAGATCCAAGTCCCTCAAAACTTAGAAAATGTGAAGAAGAGTAGCAGCCCTAATGCCGGAAGCGCCAGCCTTTTCCTTTTTTCTCGACATTGAAGCTCGCTTGAAGACAGAGCCAATACCAATCCCTTTATATTATCAGACGACATGCCCATCCTCCAGCTACGAGTCGCCATTTCCCCCCAATTACCCAAAAAGATCCCTCATGTAATTCTCAGTCACCCTAAACACAAAGCCATGAGTTCTCCACCACAAGCAAACACTGCTTCCACACGATTCTTTCCACCCAAACAACATACATTAAACAATTAAGCAGTTCCCCATCAAACTCACTGATCTCTATCATATATCTCTTTATATCAATATACGAAACGGACTGAATCTTGACTCAGTTTGAAATGGAAAGAGTGAGTAAAGAGAAATCAAAATCAAATATACAACTGTACAAAAACACAAGAAAAAGATTTTAAAAAAATGAAGACAGAAGATAGAAAGACGTTTTTTGGTTTTTCGGCAACATGAGGCAGGGCCGACTCTTGCTTCGGAAGACTCAATTCGCTTGCACTGTTTTTTACACTTATTTATTTTGTTATTCCACTCCATCTAATTATAATTATAATTATTAGGGATAACTTATACAAAAATTTTCACATTTATGTTTTTTAATTTACTATTTAAATTCGTTGATCGAGTAATCAACATTTTAAAACATAAATTATAACACCTTATACCCGATAATAAAATCAGCATACCGAGTGTTACCATATTCTTAAATACGTAATATTTCGATCTATAATATTTTTAATTTTAAATCTCGTTATTCTAACAATTACTATTTATTTTATAAAAATTTTGACAAAGTTTTTTTCTATATTTACTTAAAACCTCCCGCAAGAAACTAAAATTTAACTTTTTGACAAAATAATTTACCCATTCCTCGATACATTTTAACTCATCTAAACTAAATTTCATACATAACTTTCATGTATTTATATATAATTCACAATAAAATCCTGTAAGATCGTTCACTTCTTTACGTGTATATGTCATAACTAAAAACTAAATAAAAATTTGTAGTATATCCGCCTTGAAATCTTTTGAGGCCCTTTTTGTGACTCTTCTCTTGTAGTAAATCTACCACAGTTTTCTTCTAATTCTTTTCAAAATATATTCGCAGAAAGAAAATTCAGGCGCTAAGTTATAGGCTTACTGGTGTTCAAACAATTCTATGCCATATTCAATTTAACTTATTACAACATAACATATATAACATATAATATTTTTCAAATATAAATATTTTCATTTATTTCTAAGAATAAATAGGCATTTAAAATCAATTTATGAAATATAAACATGTATATATTATAATAATTCATATTAAATTATACAATAATCAATAAGTTGTACTTTCAATTACTACTTCCGTTTGAAATTCTTTGATCATTAATCATCTATTTGTATATTTTTTGTAATTGTCCCAAAATAAAATCCATCAAAATTGCATCACCGAGCCAGATAAACAGGATTTGAAAATACAAGATTGAGTTTTTAGAATCAGATGATCCTTTTTTTTTTGTATACGTTCATATTGGAACTGAGCTTTCGAAGCCATACAGTTCATAACACAAATAAAATGTTTTACACTGGAACTAAGCCCTCGGAGCCATACAGTCCAATAACACATGTGATGACGTAGTACTGCTAACTTCCTAACTGGCATGCCAACCTTATCATATTCTTCCAATTCTTATCTATTTTATTAGTGGTAAATCTAATTAAACTCTATTGAAATTTAATGATAAATACTCATAATAGTCAATTTAAGCTATTCCATATTCGACCAAAGCAAATGTCACTCCTTAATGACATTTCTTTTTTCTTCCGTTATTGGTTTTAATTTAGTTCATACAACATTTAAATATATTCATCTCACCAATTAGTCAAAAATAACATGTATATCAAGTTTCTTAATTCAAACATAATGTATGTCAATTGGGGAAAATACAAATTATAAGCCCAAAATTCTAGTTAATCACATATATTACTTCATTTAGCATCCAATTAAATATTTTTAACAATAATTTTATAAACTCCCAATTTTATCTCAAAAACCTTAAATTACATAATATACTATTTTTAGGAAAATTTGAGTTACATGAACACATACCAAATTGATGTCCAATTCTTCAAATCAAGCTTCTATCAACTTCAATTTCACCAACAATTCTTTATTCCTTCTCTTTCTCTTTCTCTCTCTCCTTCAATTCCTCTTCTTTAACTTCATAATATTGCATAAACATTTAATTTCATACATTTTATTCATTAATGCCTGTAACTACACCAAAATCATGTACTAAAAATAATCAAAACTTCATTAACTTACCTTATAAATTTTTGGGTACTATTCATCAAGAACACCCATAGACTTTTCTTAATCGTTTCCCAAATTTTTCTTGTTGATATGGTGAGTTTAGAGACTCTAGGTTGATGATTTAGTGTTTAACAAGTGATTTGAGGTTAAAAATAAAAAAAGTTGACTTGAAAAAGGAAGCAAATGAAAGAAAGATGGGGGAGGTGATTCTCGACAATGTTTTGGAGAAGAAGAGAATGAGCAGTTAACAAAAATGTCACGCGGTCCCTTAATAATTCTTTGTCATTTATTTTTAAAAACACAACATTAACTTTAAATTTTAATCCATTCTTTTCTTCTTCTCAATAAAAATACCCATAAGAAAAATATAAAAACCCATGTAAAGACCTTAATTAATATCATTTATTTCCATTAATATTTTCATATTTGACTTTCACAATTTTTAGGGTCAAACTTTGACCCTAGTTAACTCTTGGTCAAATCCTCAAAACAAACTCGTTTTGAGCTCTAATTTGATCCTCGGGCTATTTTTCAAAAATATTATCCGATGTCAAATAAAATAAAGTACAGTTTGGGTCTCGAGTGTCACTATTTACCTCAAGATATACTATTCACAACCCAAAAAGTACTATTCATAAAATCGAGATTTTTGCGGTGTTACAATTCTTCCCCTTTCGTGTTCGAAATTTACCTGTGTAAAATATCCAAGGTTAAGACTTTTTCTTGGTTTAAAATGTTAACATATTTGAAAGTGTTCAATTTAAAATGTTAGCATATTTCAAAGTGTTCAATTTAAAATGTTAGCATAATTGAATTGTTCAATTTTAAAAATTTTTGAAATTCAGTATTCAAGTTTTTAAAATATTTAAATTAAATGACCAAAATTTTAATATCGTAAAAATTCATTTCAAAACATTACTTTTTATTTTTTAATGAAGTGACTTGTCATTTAGTATTTCATAGATATGTTCATTTATTAGTCAACTCAGCAAAAACTAACATTTTGAACTAAAGTATTAAAGTTTAACATATTTGTAAGTGTTCAGTTTTAATTGAGTAACTTCCATTTTAAAACTTAAATAGTTCAGTTTAACATGTTAACATATTTGAAAGTGTTCAACTTTTAAAAATTTTAAATTCAATTTTCAAGCTTTTAAATATTTAATCTGAGTGACTAAACTTTTAAAATATTAGCAATTCAAATCTAAAAGTAAGTTTTTACTTTTTAATGATGTGACATGTCTTTTAGTACTTTGTAGAAGTTCAGCTTTTAGTCAAATTAGTAAAAACTAACATTTTAAACTAAAATATTAAGATTTTAAAAGGTTAATCACTTAATTGAAAAATTTAAAGTTTTAACAGTTAATTGAAAAATCTTAAAAGGATGAACACTTTGTGATAAATTATCTCTTATTATTATTACTTTTTAAACAAGCATTTCCAAATTAAAAATTTTCTATGAAATAATAATTTCTAAAAGAGTAGTTAACATCATTGTAAAATTTATAATACTATAAGACTATTGTGCTTTAGCTTAAAATTAAGTCATTTTCCTCTCAAAAGACGAGAATAGATGAGTAATTCCTAGCATATATTCCATTTCTTCGACCATGTGACCAATTATCCACCACTAATTACTATTAACCATTTCCCACTTAAATAAATTTAACTATATTATAAGAATAAAAATATAATTGTAATATTTTTCCAAAATATTATTACATATTTTCTATTTTGCTTCTTATATATTTTTTCGACATTTTGTTTAGATTATCATCTCATAATGTTATCTTTTTGGAATATCATTTCGAGATATTCTCTTTTGTAGTTTATAAGTAAAATATTTTTTAGAGAGAATAATTATTTTTATCATTAATAAAATTATGAGAGCTTTCCTTTTTATTCTTAAAAAAACTTTCGAGTTTATTATGTTATTTGCTTGTGGTATTCAAATTATTTTATAATCTTGATTCTAGTTCTTCCTAATAGTAGGTCAAATTTCTTTTACACCTTTGATTCATGTTCTTATATATTCATTATGTCAAATTTTCATTCTTAATCTAATTTTAGCTTTCTTAAGGCTCAATTATAAATCAAATTTGTTAGGTTTTAAAGTTTTATCATTAGAGTTTGCACCAATTTAAGCATCAGGGCTTTAGGTCTAAAATTATATTATATAAATGATATTAATGGAGAGAAACACGTGAGGAAATGTTATAAAGTTATCAATAACATTTTTTTGAAGGTTAAGTCATATTTGTCATGAAAGAGTTAAATGGGGAAGGAAAGATGGTAGTACATGCTTCAAACTATACAATACTAATTTGAATATATGATTATAGATTGATTAGAGTTGTAAGATATCATTATAGCCAACCTAAAAAGGGGACAATCACTATAAGCTCTTAATGTTTATAGGAAACAAAGTCAAGTTCTCTAAGATGATTTTAATGATGATGAAGAGGGAGATCTCCTATGATGAACACCAACCACCAAGAAATAATATGACATATTTGTACATCAAGGTAATCAGTGAAATGGCAACCATAAGAGCATTAAAATGAAGATTCCTTCAATCTAAGAGAGAAATGACCTGAGGCTTACTTAGAATGGGACAAAAAGGTGGAGATGATTTTTGACTACCAATATTACACCAAAAAATAAAAGGTAAAACTTGTTGTTATTGAGTTTATTAACTATATTATTATCAAGTGGAATTAGTTTGTAATAAATAGGCAAAAGAACTATGAGAGATCTATCAATAATTAGGAGGATATGAAGGTGATAATAAGGAGGCACTTTGGAATCACTACTTTAGGAATTTGTTTTAAAAATTGTAACACCTTAGCCGAGGGGTCAAAGAGTGTTAAAGAATAGCACAAAGAAATAGAGATTGCTATGATTTGAGCAAAAATAGAGGAGGATTGAAAAGCCACCATAGTTAGACTTCTAAATAGTTTGAATCATATGATTGTTGATATGGTAGAATTATAAATTATGTAGAGTTAGAAGTTATAGTTCATAGTGCCATAAAGAGAGAGGCAACTAAAAATGAAGGGCAATAATTCACAACAAAATCTTATTTCATCCTCATATAAAAGAAGTTAAAAAAAGGATGATAAGACTCCTCCCAAAGCCTAATCGAACCACTTAAAAAGGTGGGAAAGTGCCTAGCTATGTGAAAGGTAAATATTTCATTGTTTAGGAATATGCCATATAACTTATAATGTCGTAATAAAATGGCAATGATTATGAGACGTGATGGAGAGATTGAGACACAAGGTGAAAGTGATGAGGATTCTATAATGCCTTTAGCAGATTATATTTTTCATGCAAGAAGTGATATCAATGATAAGGTATATGAAATAATTATTAATGGGGATAGATGCATGAATGTAGCTAGCACTAGCTTAGTTAAAAAGTTGAGCTTTCCTATCATGAAACATCCAAAACTGCAGAGAGTAAGGTGAAAAATAAGGAAGATAGGTCAAAATAAAATAAATAAAAAAGAAAACAAATAGTTGATTGTAAAAATGATAACGATAAAAAATCCAAAGAAAGGGAAAACAAAGTGTCGGGGGAAAATAAAGAAGCACATGAGCTTTTATGCTATATAGAGTGAGATTAGGAGATTTTTTTTCTAAATAGGCTATAATTATTTTTATTCTAAATCGGCTATAATTATACTTTTGTATAAAGAAGGTTGTTTTAATACTAACAATATTGATGTTTCCTTGTGTATTGCTTTTGTTTCTTTATTGTAGGAATTCTACGATTTATTCCCTAATGATGCAATTTACCACAAATAAGGGGGGATATAACACCAACTAGATTTCATAACTAGTGTTATCATTCATAATCAATCAGTTTATAGAAGTAACTTAGATGAGACTATGGAGCTTCAAAGGCAAGTTAAGGATCTTTTGTTGAAAGGATGCATTAGTGAGAGCATGAGTGTATATGTTATTATGGTTTTTAGTTATTCCTAAGAAGGATAAGTTATGGAAAATGTGTTTTAATTGTTAATTTTTCAATAAAATAACAAAAAAAGTATTGACATCCTATTTATAAATTAGACGACATACTTGATGAATTACTTAGATCTTGTTTGTTTTTAAAAGTTGATTTGAAAAGTGGATATAATTAAAATATGATGAAAGAGGGTGATGAGAAAAACAACCTTTAAATCAAAATATGGTTATATAAGCAGTTATGATGCCTTTTAAATTAACTATTATATCTAATACGTTAATGAGGTTAATAAAAGTTGTTTCCTCTTTTTTAATGTCTCATTCTCATACATTAATACATCTAAGTTATAATTGTCAACACTTTTAAATGCTTTAATGTTACAATTTACTGTTGATCGTTTCATCTTCATTCATGCTTGTATCTAAATAGCTTTGAGCCTCTTTGATTTGGAAGACAACTTCTCTCTTTTCATACCTATGATTTCAAGGATTTTAACAAATTCATCATATGATAATTCAATATCTCTATCATTATTACAAGTTTTAGAGTTAAAGAGTTTCTCATCATCTTCATTATTCTTCAAGTATATATGAACTATTTCTCCTCCAAATGCTCACTTTCAGAAACACTTCTTTCATCCCAAATTGAGCCTTTAAGTACCTTCTTTTTTCTCTTTTTTCCTTTTTATCATTTATTTCATATTTTCATTGTCTTTGAGGAGAGGGCGTTGAGATATGACTAGGTTTTCTACATTAATAACATAATTTTTTTGATTTGCAATTTTTATCTACATTATCTTCCTTAAATTCCTTTCTTTTGTAAAAGCTTTTTGTCCTAAAAAATTCTTAAATTTTCTAGTGATAAAGGTTATGCTTCCTCATCACTTTCACTCCTCAATGTCTCTTCTTCTTTACTTGATTCCTCTTTTAAGTTCTTGCTTCTTAGATCCTTTATCTTTTCTTGTGTTTCCTTAAGTATCATTTCATATACTAGTAAAGATCTAATTAGCCTCCCTAATAGTAGCACATTTAAGTCCTTTGCTTCTTGGATTGCCTTCACTTTAGCTTCATAAGTATTTGGAAGAGACCTGGGCAATTTTATTACCATTTCAACATTAGTGTATGTCTTGCTTAAGCCTTTAAGAGTATTGATAATATTAAAAATATAGTATACATGCCAAATATTTCATCATGTTTCATTTGAAATAATTAATATTGGTGTGTTAAAAGGCTCATTTTGCTCTTCTATCCTTCATTTTTCCTTCATGTGTAACTTATAAAGTGTGTAAAATTCCATGAGTTAATGTATAGATAGACACTATTGGACTCATTTCTCCCTAGTACACAAAATGTGAATAGCTTTGCACTACAAGAAAAATGTCATTTAGCGACGGATATTATCGACGAAAAACCTTTGGATTTTGTCGGTAATATAAATTCGCGACGGAATCCACCGACGGACAAAAGCATCGTAAAAATGGTTGTAAGTAAATTTATCGATGGATATTTTATGTAACCATCAGTGAATATGCTGACAGTTGGCTGTGACTATTAGTAAATTTACCTACGGTTGTTTTCTTTTGATAAGAATATTTGTAGATAGTATTGGTTATTCCGTTGATAACATTATTGATGGTTATGATTTCCCATTAGTGAGTATACCGATAGTTTAGCCTATCCTGACGGTAAAGTTGGTGACAACTGTCAATATTACTGACGGTGATTCTTTGTTCCGGAAAATATCATAGATTTTACCGACAGCTTGTGGTATTCTGTCGGTAAATATAATGAATTTTACCAACATAATTGTATTTTCCGTCAGTAAATATTTTTAATTTTTTTTTTAAAATCTCAACATTAAATTTTATTTTATGATCTTACAGTTAATGCATAATTTCAACAGTTATGAATAATCTGTACATAATATTTTGATTTGTTTATATATTTAATTTGTTGAAACAAAATGTTGATTGATGATATAAAGTTAAAATTATCTTAATGGATAATAAAAATATTAAATTGTACATAATAAGTATTTGTAATTTAATCGAAATGACTACAAATACACTATTGTCCTATGACTGCGGATGCTCTGAGGTGCTACCCTCCCCTTCAACTCATCCACCTCATAACGAAGCTGAGCTATGTACTCCATCAATGTCTACACTGTGCTCTGAAGCTCATTGGCTTCATTGGTTTTTGATCATCTACGAGATGTTGTTGTACTAGAAGTGGAGGATTGTGAATAACATGTATTCGCAAATGAATCTAACCCAAAGATCCTTCCATGATGGTCACTACCACCCATTACATCAAGATATGTCTGACTCTCATCAACAGCTTGTTCGTGCTAAGATTGTTGCTGAATGCTTTCTTGTATTTGGTCCTATCAGGAGGCAATGATTATATTAGTAAGTGATAATTATTATGAATTAATATTAAAGAATAAATTTCACATACATTAAATTCTCTACATCAAGTGTTGACGAATGTCACTCCATCATGCTTCTTAATGTAAATGTGTAAAAAAGAGCTAACGAGGTGTAAGCCTCATGCCTATAGTCTTTTCCTGCATAAGAGTAAAATGTTATAAGTGAACTATAATTTATAAAAATTTTGGCAGAGTTTCCTCTATTTTTATGATATTTACCCTCTATTGAACAAAGAAAATAACTGAACACAACCATATATGACACCAGACATTTATACCGTTATCATTATTCATAATATACATATTTTCATTCTAAAATTCACATATCAATTTAAATTGAAATATAGCAATGTAAAACAATTAGAATATAAGTATAAAGTTTAGATACTTACAAGTCTCTCTACATGCTCGTGGTGGGTAATAGATGCTCCTGTATATATAGGAAGACTCTCTGCCCTCGGTCCTCCACGTCTGTTAGTAGAATTACACTCTGAAATGGACATTGCCTTAGGTGATGTCTACTACTGCTACCAACAACTCCATATTTGCTCATAAATATAAGGCAGTCGTACACCAGTCTTGTATATCGCACCAAAAAAGTCTCGATAACGTGCACATGTTCATCTCTCCCTTACTTTATGTATGACAGTGTCAAATTCAAAATCCCAAAAAAATTCTTTCTGAGATAAAAGGAAAATTTTTAGTAAATACTTATAATCTAATAATATTTATCTAATTAATGTATACAAATAAATCAAAAAATAAAATAATTTTTTATTGTACCTCAAACTCCTGATAGTAAAATTCCTTTGTGGCTTGAGAGATATTCTTCTATGCATAACCCTCAAGATTAATCTTCTCTTTAGATTTAGATGTCATGTTCCTAGAGCACAGTCCAGACGGAATCAAAATAATATAAAAACAAATAATTTTATACTATTTTTAAAATTTAAACCTATATGGTGTTTCATCTATTTTCACTTACAAATTATTGACAATTGTGTTGTAAGTTTTTCCATCAGGTCCCTTAGCTTTAGGCTGGCGGTCGCTTCCTTCATCTGCATCGTTTACCCCTGATATCTCTATCACTATAAGGGTAATGGATGATGCAGGGGTGATGGATGGTGTAGCATCAGGTACGGAAGGTGATACCTCATCTGCAACTATAATAGTTGGAGGGGGAGGAGGTGATTCAGTTGCAGTTCCAGAGTGTAATGGTTCACCTTCACAGTAAGTACCTCCAAATTGTTGGCTGAACCTGCGTCACATTATATCACATTGTCTCTTTGGTGGCATATTTCAACCTAAAATTCATATTTGATTGAATTTTCTAAAAATATAAGAATTTAAAATCAATATTTTACATAATATGTTGAAAAGGAAATAATTGATTTGTTGAATATGATATTCAAGTACAAACTTTAAATTAGAAAGTTAACAATTCTTACAGTCATAAAACAAAAATAACAACAGTCCACACTCAATAATATGGAGCTTGACTCCTAACTAGTAGAGAGGTTGTTTGACAAATTTTTACAGATACAATAATAAGTCATCTTTAAAGCTGAGTCCAGTTGATTGCATCGATAAATGATAATGATATAATTATTTTTTTGGATTTTAAGTGACATGAGAGTCGGTAAAGGTAAATGAGTCCCTGATGTTCGGATTCCCAAAAAGGGTCCTTATATGTTCGAAGGAACCAATTGAAACATTGATAGTTCCTCCCTCAGGTGTAGGGTTTTTCATACCTTCTTACAACAGTGTTTCCGCTATAACTAAACTTATAGACGATACAATAAATGAGTCACTAGATTTAGTATGGAACACAAACTCTGCAGATGAATTGCCAGTACAAAATGGTTTACCTAAAACACAATCAGTATAGAACTTAGATATTATCATATTAGTAAACGGTTAAACAAACCAAAATTGGAGTGACAAGCATATATGAATGTCCAGACAAAGTCTGTAGAAATAATGAATTTTTCAAAACAACTGATTTCCTTAATCCTTTATGGCTGTTATGACATTGATCCTGCCTTTATGGGCATACATGTTATTGGTCGACAAAATCTATAAGCGCACAGAATTGTTCCTAGTACCTACAAATTGAATATTCCAAGGTCGTCTCCCACAACGACTAAAATGCTTACCACCGAATTATCCTAATTACTTAAACGAATTAAAGATGATTGGATTTAGGTAGATCATAAAATATGAAAACTAAGCAAAATAACCAACAAGGATGATTTGATGATTTCAACTTAGGGCTTGGGGTTCACCAACTTAAGAGATTGATTAATACATCATAAAATTGATTGAATGCTAGGTTATAATAACGATTGCACGACTTTACTCTTATCCTCTCTCAAGTCATATAAGAGCATCTAACTAGTTGATTACCATATCTCAATGTGCAAACTAACTAGCTAAATCCATAAAGAACAAGCAATGACAAGTTATCACACTAGCTTAAAATGTTTCTATCTCTAAGTCTAGGGTGTTTATCTTCCTAGAGCACAAATCATACTTCACCTCTCAGCCCGTCATATGATTCCTAAGATTGTATATATGGAGATCAAGTATAGAGACAACAGTGAAATGCAAGAGAGATAAATAAAACCTAAGAACTTTCATTCAACACCCATCAGTCCATAAAATACAAATCAATCCTCCAAATAGGATAGATTCCTCACCCTAAATGAGGTTTAGTTCCAAAACATGATAATAAAAGCCATACACATAAAGAAGCTCAACATTCAAAAAAGAGTACAGAGAGAAAGTAGAAAGAACACAAGACAAGGTTACTCCTAATCCTTGATGCAGATCCCCAAAACTTCCTCCTTCCCTCTTATTTTGTGCCTCCTTAAGTGGTAACCTCGTTTTCAGCATCAAGTCCCCTTTTTAGGTTTTCAAATGAGTATTTATAGTGTCTTAGGTCAAAATAAACCTAGTTTTCCCTAAACAGGGGAAGGTAGATCGTCTTTGGACCATCAATGTCTATTAAACAGACAAGATGTCCGTTAAACGGACATTCTCAAGTTTAGGACGTGAAGTTAGCAGACAATGTCCGTTAAACAGACATGATGTTCATTAAACAGACCTTCTCGGGTCTCTGGAGTGGAATTGGCCAGACGATGTCCATTAAATGAACATGATGTTCGTTAAATGGACCTTCTCGAGTCTCTGGAGTGGAATTGGCTTGGTGATGTCCGTTAAGCAAACATACACCCATTCACCAATTTCACATTTTTAACGCTTCAGTCGACATAATCTCTCATCGGAGCCTTCATGGATGTTGGGCTCGAGTACCGAATCCCAAATCCCGAATCCCGAGGCGGCCCCTCGGGCTGCGCCCGCGAAGGCGACCCGAACCGTCGGACCTGATCCTAACATTCACACAACATTCAATTCGCACATGCAATTCATTCACTAAATCATACACACAATCTTTCGAAAGAAACATCCCAAAAACCGGGGCCACATGCCATAATGATCTCAAAATGAAATTCGACAAATATTCTAGTCATAATTCAATTCATAACCAAATAGAAATCCAAAATACATAAAGTATGCTCCATGCTGTCATGCTCAGCGGGCCAACTAAAAATACTAACTTAATGAAAAGGTCTTTAGCTACTACG
>JAOTIZ010000005.1:38923420-38947483 GCA_027123425.1 Erythroxylum panamense | reverse complement strand
TAAAATTTCAAGAATAACTAATGCTCATAAGGTAGGAAGGCTCCATTAAAGAAACCTCTACAAGTCACAACTTCAGACTAATCACGGTGGCAAAGAAATGATGCTCAGACTGAGAATCTAAACAACAATAATATAATAGTAATGGAGGAGGAAACAAGTCAATTTGTCATTCACGTCAACATTATAGAAACAAATAATCATCCTTCTTTCAAGTGTTAGATGAAGCCTAGTATTAGACGCAACAAATGCAATCAATTATGCCACAATGTAAAGATTTGTAGGAGCAAAAAACAATAACAGCAAGTTGAGACTCAATTTACTTGAGGATAAGGCCAAACCCTTAAGTAAGTCTGTCAATCACATGGCTTTACACCAAACGAGGGGTATCAATCATACATTTATCCTACTAAATACATGAAGTAAACATGTATTTAACAACATAATTTGCCCAGAGGTTAATTAATAACAGATGCATCAATCATATCACACATAAATTAGAGCTAATTAATCAATAATCGATGCGTTACTCATATGACACATGATGAGGTACTTTTTAAAGAGATTGATAGAACAACTATTTTGAAAATTAGAATTAGCAATGAAAAATGTATTATTTCAAAAGAAAAGAGTAATTACATTTGAAAATTAGAATTAGCAATGAAAAATGCATTAGTTCCAAAAGAAAAGAGTAATTACAATTAAAACATGCTTTAACAACACCTAATAGAAAGTTGAGATTGGAGAAGTCAAATAGTAAGCAGCCTTACCTTATATTAAGTACTAAATTCATAAATGATGGCCTTTAATACCTTATTTCCAATATTAAGTATTAAACTCGTAAATGATAGCCTTTAAAGAGTACGAGGCAGTAATAAGGTCAACTGCAAAAGCAAAATTCACAGCTGCTGCTACCCTGTGAAGTGAATCAAGCAATATTATTAAGGAAAGTCTTAATTTACTTATACATGAACAAAGCATCAAAGACAATCAATCAACAATTTAATTTCTAGTAATCCGGTTTTTTATGGAAAAATCAATTATTTTAATATCATCTTTTCACACAGTCTGCATCCATTTTCAAACTACGTACACAAGCTGATCCATCAAAATATGTAAACAAGTCGATGAACAAATCAATCCCTCCTTGGGGGTTACATTTGGAATACGATTGTCATCAAAAGAATGAAACTATTATCTCCTATTCAACTATACAAGGTATGTCGTGGGGACTTATAATACAACAACTTGACAGAGATTAGAGTCTTAATATAATTGTACAAAATTTCAGAAGAGCAACCCGAGTACGCATTTTAAAAACCTGCAACTAGCTTACTTTACAAAAGTGCTGTGCATATATATATCTCAGCATTGATATTTATGCTCCAAAATCCCTTCTCTGTTAGCTCTGATCAAAATTTATCTATGCCTTCCTTCTTGTGGTCACAAACTTTATATGAATACATGAGATGTTCTCTGTGATGCTACTTCTGAGAATCAGAATCATGGCCTCTCCTACTAGAGTCTGCTCGATCAAGTTTAACCGTTGCCAGAGCATTAGTCGACTTGAGTAACAGTCCAAGGGCAGAAGAGCTTGTGGCTCTAACTACATCATCTGGTGATCGACTCATCTTCCCCACCAATAATCCAAACACCTATAACAATGTAACTAGTGTCCATGCAACTCTTTCTGCTGGAACAAAATTTAAAGCAAATTTGTGAGAATTGAGAAAGTACCTGAACGTAGTAAAGTGCCAAAATGCGTTGATCATCTGAGAGTGACAGAATGCTACTAGCAAAATAAATAGCATTTGCTTGTATTACAGGCCAGGGTGCATCGAAAGCCTGCAATATCAAATATGTAGGGAACTCAAAGTAGGTTAAGCATCTTCAACATAAGAGATACTTGGTCTCTGAAACAAAAAACAAGTCATGAATGACAAAGTTTGGAAACAAACAGACAATATGCACGAGTACTAAATATTGCCAGATGGCCCATAATTTTTAACAGGCATAGCAAAATAGGAGCAGGGGACTTTGTGGATGAGTATTCGTCCTCTCAAATTATGGTAATTTTCAGAAGTGGATGAGTATTCGTCCTCTCAAATTATGGTAATTTTCAGAATAATCAGCATCCGTATATGCTCAAGTAAAATACCATTATTTTGGCAAAATGAGAAACCTGTAATATGGATGCCATGTAAGTATCAATTCTGAAGGGAAGATGCTGCACAATTTGTCTTGTGAAGTCTCTTAGGAAGTCCTCATAGTCACTTCTGAAAAGGAGTTAGATTTTAAGAAATGAAATAGATGAGTGTTATGCCTACTTAAGAAATCATGGTAACACCTACCGGTGATCAGAAGCAAGAGTATGTGAGCTGAATAAAGTAACTGATCCTTCCAACTCCATCAATGGAGCTACCAGTTTGAGAGTGGTCTAATTGTTCAACATTATACATGTTAAAGAACCTTCAAGAGCTCCATAAACATGAATATATAAGTCAAATAGTAACTACTCACTCGGCATGCCTGTCTCACACTCAGATCATCATCATAAAGGTGGAGAGCCAAACGAGGAATGACAGCATGTATCTAGAAAAAGCAATTTACATCAATCAGCATGCTTAAAATCTATGACCAAAGAGATGATTCAAGTTTTCCCAGTTTTTCCATGTGATCAAACAATTATGAGTGAGAGCTAACAATAAAATTTAGATGCATGAAAAGAAGGATAACGAGAAAGAGTCACCGATATAGGTTAAAACTATAATAGGAAAAAGCAAGAAGCTTAAAATTGGTATTGAAACAAAGTTAACACAATAACAGGAAGGAAATGCCTATACATCTTACGTTATCTTGATATCAACTAAGCAACTTAAGCATAAATCAGATTGAACCTAAGAGAATAAATAGAGAAAATAAAAACAAATTGATATTGTCCTTTTCAACCCAATGTTTATCATCTCATGTTATTGTATTTCAAACAATCTGGATTGTATTACATGCAGTAAGAAAGGTGAAGCAAAACCTAAAGTAGATCATATGACATGGTTGTTTACTGAATAAAATAAATTAGACCTTAAATTCCAAAACGAATTAATGATGCCAAAAAAGTAGGATTTATTACAGAGAATTTAAAAAGAAACTAACTTTTTCACAAAACTCCAACAGTAATCACATATTTCCAAATATAGCACGCTTTAAAATGTGATCATATTGACATTGTTGCTATATATCAGAGTCAATGCCAACCTGCTCAAGAAATATTTCACGTTGTGCTCCAACTCCATAATTGCTTAGTGATCCAAATGCTGCAAATGCATTGGCCCGCATCTTTGGATTCATAGACATCTGTTAGAACAGCAGGAAATCTCCATGTCAGCTCAATTAAATGACGAGCATTTACCATGACATGTCGGTCTATCATGAGTGAAAGAGTAATAAAGATCTATTCTAACCTTTTTGACCCATGGGATACAATAGATGACATAAAGCAAAATATTCCTCAGAAAAATCATATATCAATCTTGTGACTATGCACAGGTAGATGTGAAGCATAAATAATGTTCCTTAACAAATTTTATACTTCTACATGCACAAGCACCACTATGTATGTTAATTCCAGAGTCAATCCAATGTCAAAAAAAAAAAAAACAAATTAGTTTATTGCATTCCTTCAGATTAATTTCAGTAATTAAGGGTCAATGTCGGATTCTCAAATGTCTCTCTTTCTGCCTCAAAACTTCTGAAAATTGCATGGTCTATTGATTCTATTTGATGATCCTAGTCCCATTTCTAGGTTCTAAACCAACTATTATGACTAATACGAGATGGATGAAGAATCCTATGAACTTATAGTCTTTTGTTAACAACCAAATCCATAGATACCAAAAAGTGAACATTACCGCAGTGATGTAATTTTGGAATTCACACAACAAAATATAAAATTTGAGACCCCAACAATGGGCTAATACTGATACGTACAATGAAGTACAAAAAAGACAAATTTCACCAAATGATAGGTCAGGAAACAGAAATCACATACAGTTTATCCATGAAAAGAAAAGAACATACTTGAAGATTGCGTAGCCGGACACAAAGATTAAGCAGAATTGGCTCTACTGCATCGTTGGGTGATGATTCAAGAATCTGAAATTGAGAAAGAAAAAAAAAAGGAAGAGATTCAAGGGGATTCAATGGTGGGTAACAATATACAATCTCAAACACAAGAAAGAAAATTAGAGAACAATAAATGATAGACAAATCACCATCAGTAAGCATGAAACAGAAGTTATCTGCACAGATTCATCAAGATCATCAAGCAATGCAACTATCACACTAAGGATTTGACTCGTGTATTGGGTGATATGAATCTCTGGTATCTGCAGACGCAAAAGTGAAAGAGAAAATATTGTCAGAATACTTATGATCAATGAAAGATTATATTAGTATGTAGTTTTACTTCCAAATTCATATGATATCCAAATTGCAGGCAAATAAAACAAAATCCTACATTTTCTTGAACATTTATGGCATGATATCTGCATAGAAAACTCCTCGTTAAACTTTTTCTCATGCAAGAAGAGCAAACTGAAAAGTGATGTCAGCAGTTGTTCACTACTGCACGACTTCCTATGGAGATTCAAGACATGAAAGCTACACGACAATGTCAAACTTTCTAGTCTCCAACCATGCTTTACTCAAGATGTGTTCTTTTATATTGTAAAATGTATCGAAACAAGAGGTATCAAAATATGAAAGCAATAATTATCTAAAACACCTGTACAAGCCCTCTTAAACAAAGGCGTCTAACAGTTGGAGATTCATCTGAGACATGCCGGCATAACGCTTCAACCATGTCCTCCAACAGGGAAGTGTACCCGCCACTGGAAAAAATGAAAAATTTAATTTCTCTCATTATCTCATATAAAAATTCAAAGTAACCATGAGTCGAAGCATCAGGGTTCAGGTTGACAAAACGTAAATGATTTTCTTCTCTGGAAGGAGTGGAAAGCTTCTAGTATATAATGGAACAAAATATGATAGACAAGCTATAGAAATCACTTGCAATAACTCTGAATGGCATACATCTCACAAAACTATCATTTTTAGCAGCTTCAGGAAGCCCCATCCTTAGAGTCTCATAACAAGCAAGCTTTTGCCTTAAATGGACCTACAAACTAAAGATCTTTGGTAGCACAAGTTAAATGCTGTAGACAATTATTACTTGATTATATTTACTAAGGAAGTGGCACAAAGTGGAAAGATTTAGTACAAGAGTTGCAACAGAAATAGATGAAACCGCCTATATAATGAACCTTAGTAAAAGAAGTGCTCCTTGATGAGAAAAAGAGAAGGAAATCGAAGAGACAGTTTAAAATATTCAGGTTTATAATTATCCTTCACATACGTAGAAAGACTTGTACTCTTCCTTTTCTGTTGCATATGATCACTAAAGTTGCTGAGGAAAAATCACACAAGGGCATAGCGTAAGTACAGGACTAACAAAGTAAATCACAACTATACCCACCACAAGACAGAAAATCTGTTAGAGGTAAGACATAGGATCTAAATACAATACCTGTATCGAACAAACTCTGACAATGCTGCAGCAGCAGCTTCCCTTTGAAATCTCTGAGGTCTGCTCAAGGCTTTAGTTAAAATCAGGCAAATACTTTGGACCTGAATAGATTAACCAGAAGATAAAACTCAATAATATTCAGTCATACCAAACTTTTTTTGTGGTTTCAATAATACAATGATTCTATGGGTATTTTACTTTTCTTCATATTAATCAAATTATAAAAAACGAGTTCAGAACCTATGAACTGCCTATTTAACAATTAACTTGGTTTGAAACCCAACCAAATCTCACATGTAACGTCCAAAAGAAACAGAGGGAAAGCAGTTAAGAAGATATGATTTAGAGATCTTGTTCCTTTTCAATTTTATAAATCATCATAATTTTATGATCTCAAATTTCATAACTTCAAGGTCTTGAGATTTTAAATTCCTCGTACTCAGAAATTTGAAGGATATTAAGTAATCCTAAGGAAAAGATACCTAAAGGATGCGTGCAAAGTGAAAAAAAGAAATATAGTGAAATGCATGAGGGGCATTGATGGTAGATCATCTTACCTCTTTTGGTCTCTTTATAGAAATGCTGCTTGCAATATCTCCAATAATACTGATCCACTTCTCCTTTTCATTTTGCTCTCCATCTCTAGCCAAAATCTGCAGAACAGGTATGTAATCCATTAATATATGCACTAGTCGCATAAATCCTCTCCTAACAAATTTTTTATATTACCAATAGCATACCTTTCCCATCTCAAGATCTCCAACACATTCACAGAAGGCCTGAAATGCAATCAATAGAACCCTGAAAAGGAATATGACAATCGGTCATAATTCCCAATTTCAAGCAGTATACAATGACTACAATTTCAGAGAATATGAAAGAAAAGTATACACAGACCGTAATGGGTCATGGAGGCCAGAACTAGCTAGGCCATGACAACTTCCAAACTGGAGTGTAAGTGCAGCAAGCACAGTTGCATAGCTTTGCTCAACAGCTTTCTTTCCAACTTTACCCCCACCTCTGTAGTTAACAAAGAGAACATAAAATGATTGCTCTTGTATACAGAATGCACCTTAGAAATGCACTTGAACATCCCAACCTGAAAAAGGAAGTAAGAGCAAACATAGCAGCTTGAAGAATGTCATCCCCACTCTGAGCATCACTGTAAGGAGTGATATTGTCCCCTTTCTCCACATCACCCTTAACAGCAGGAGTTTGGTTTAGGACAGATATCAGATGCTCCAAAAATTGGAAAGAGAGCGCCACATGTTGCGAAAATGCCTTCAGATTATGCATGAAGAATTAATTACTTCAAATTTGCTGATCATCTATTTCAGTAAAAAGAAAAATGAAATCATGCAAGCACAGACACAAGAACCATTCAAGCATGACATAAGCAGGTGAATAAAGCAGACATGCAGCCATAGAACCACATGTTGCAGAAGTCATATGACAGACAAATGGATCACGTGCAAGGAAGATTTGTGAATTATCAAAACATCAAATGATTCAGACTACACAAACATGTTTAACAATACACAGAAGTAGAGAACAAAAATAGACTAAATCATAAAACTAGTACATCAACAAAGCTGCAAGTTTGCAGTTCAAAATCAAACACTCACGTAAAAAGCATCTTGCATTGGCCAGCCACCGCGCATTCTAGATATATCTTTTGTTGCTATGTCCTTTCCTGCAGTAACTAGTACTTCATTGAAGACAATTTTTGAACTAGTACTTTCAGCTAGGGAAGATATCTTATCACAGTTAAGGATAATCAGAAAAATCATAAAAAATGGATAGTGAACAAATAAGGAAGCAAACAAAGTAGTTCACAACTAGATGCAACCATGTTACTAGAGGACTATGTTAGAATACTATATTGTAAATTCTTGGACCTCACCCAACAACTTAAGCTTTTGGATTGAACAGTTTATTGACATAGTACAGAAACTTATATGACTCAGAAGTTAGGTTAGTACAGAAACTTATATGACTCAGAAGTTAGGTTCAAGTTCTCTCACCATCGTTTTGGCTGATTTGTGGTTTGTTGAATTTGTCCACACTTCATGTGGGGGAAGCTGATAGAATAATATATGATATATTCTTAGACCTCGCCTATTAGTTTAAACTTTTGAGTTGGATTGTTTCGTAGCAAACAGCAAACTACTGATCATAATAGATAACCCTAACTTTAAACTGCCAACAAATTTCAACAATAGAAGATACAGCTCCAAGGGTCTCTAGACGCAAATGCTTCTCGCTTACATGAACTGCTGCACAGAGTAATGCCTGGGCTGTCCTGTGGACATAAAGATTAGGAGAGTTAACCTAAAATTTAACAACTAATACAACATAATCTATAATAACTTTGCTTTACTCTCTCTGATCATCTTAGCTAACCCTGTCCAAGTTTAATATTCCAGCACCATTGAATCAAATAAGTGAATAATTTTATGATTTTCTCTGAAGTGTAATAGATAAAGCAAGCGGTAAAATCGTTAATCTAGACAAATTTTCAATGTGGGACCATACTCATGCAGCCATGGATGAATACAGAAATCCCTTCTCAAGGATTGAAACTACAGTAGATTTCAGAATAATTAGCAGAATGGTTGCATCTCACATTTAGATTGTAGTGCTAGCAGGGGCAAACAAGTTGGCAACGAGCCTACAACTTAAAAACACAGTTGGAACTAATTCAAAATTATCAAGCTATCTGATAAACCTTGAAACATCAGCTTCACTCAGTTCATTCCCCCTCTTTGCGACGAACTCTATCACAGCTAGGATAGCTCCTTCAGCTGCCTGTTTGATCTTATCACATATAGCTGCTGTGCAACCATGCAATGTGGCCACAAGCTGTACCATATTCTTAAGAATAAGAACTTTGCACAAGAAAAGGCAACATAAAAACTTTCACACATCAACAGCAGAAACTTACCTCATCTTTTGTCAATAAGGTACAAATAGAAGAAACAATTCTGTTGAAAACCTCTGATGGATCAATCGAAGCATCCTGAAGAGCAAAAGATTAAAATTTAAAAGATCATATTTTTCTCCCATTTCTTCATATAGAAGTAGAAAGAATGCAAAAATGATGATAACAAGGAAAAGAACTTACACTTCTTAAAATGGCTATGACATCCTCAAGTGAGGACAAAGCACGGTAGGACAATTCTATAACTGCACTAGAGCTAGAACCAACAGGCTTTGGAAGCGACATAGATATGTTGAAGAGTTGATCAAGAATCTACAGAGGAAAAGTTTAGTATCTCAATGTCTATTTAAGTGAATATGAATCTTCAACTACTATAAAAGGAACTGCACGTCAATTCCAAACCTGGGCAGAAATTTTTCTTAGTACTTCAGAATTATTGTCTGCGCAACGTGGCAGGTATACAATGACGCTCTCCCCCAAACAAAGGGCTTCACGACTTGGCAATACAAATGCAGCTGAAAGTCGAACAAAAATATTGGTATAGTGAATGGCATTTAGTACTGGAAATCCATCATGAATTATGATGATGTGACACAAATGTTTAACTACACTAAGGAAATACTATTACATGGTAAGTTGGAAAAGCTGTTGTGCAGAGTACGGTCTGTTTCCTTGTTGTGTATGCAACTTCCACGGCAACCTAGTGTACAATATCCACTAACACAAACCATCCGGAACTTGAGAAGCATCTCATACACTGCAAGGCAACCTCTTCTTCTTTGATAATCCACTGATGAAGAGATATGCTGATCAATATGTCTCACAATATGCAACAGTTGCTCAGCTCGACTTCTTCCATCCCCTCCACTAATTATTACATAAATTGCCAGTTTGAGTAGACATAGGCACATGAAATCTTGCATATTTAATTTTGCAACAAGTACAAAATATCACATGCAAAAGAAGGTTCATATCTTCAATATATGTGGTATTAATCATAAAAGAAAATTTTGTTTCGAAATAGGTTGTACAGGTAACCCTCTTCCTTCATGAGAAAATATATAACAGAAATAAACACAAAAGCATTTTGCCAAAATGACCCAAAAATCCTTTAACAGAAGTTATCTGGTTACACTCTGTCCCAATATAAGGTTAAATCATATTTCAGAATCAAAGAGATAAGTGTCCAGAGCGATGGTATGATTACATCATACCTTGTCAAAAGAATTGCCCGGAAGAGAGTAATAAGGTTGTGAATGAGAGGGTTGACAACATCTTCAGGATCATTTGGTAAAGCAAAGAATCCTAAGGTTGCCTGTGAAAATGTTTACTGACAAGTTTAGAGTTTTTGACAGTAGGAAACTTATTGTCAATAACACAGGCCACCAACCGATCCTAATACACACCTTCATAATGTGATTCTTGTCTCAATCATAAGCTTTGGCTCCACAGATACCAATGTAGTGCAGGCATTTAAAGCCAGGGCCTGCATAAAGAACCATGAGAAGGTGCTAATTTTGGAGATTGTGTGGGAAGAAATTTGTGGAAATCAATTTGGTTGAGTACAAACATTGAGCCAATTTAATGCATTTTTAGAAGCAGCAATTAATAAACCTGGGTATGAACATGTTCAAGACTTCTATCAGAAAAGCTATCCACATTGTCTCTTCCCATCAAAGTTAAGATATAGTCAAGTAACAAGTCCCTCTTTTTCAGTGGGAATGGTGCACCATTTTCAGCAGCATTTATGACAGCTCGACCTGCACAAGGAATATTACACCAGTGCTATCTATCAAAGCACAGCTATGAGTAAAACCATAATACAAGCAGACAAGTCAGCACATCTTGTCAAATACACAAAATACATTTTATCTTCGCTACTCTAGCAAGTGAATGATATCTTCACACTGGGCAGCAGTACTGTATTAATATAAAAGAAAAACAACCACAAGGAAAAGCAGTTGACTTGTGATTCAACAACTAAAGCAATCCTTGTCTGAAACTGATTTAATAAGCTGTTCTGATTAGGATCATGTTTCAGTTATGCACAAGTCCAGACAAATCAAGGTTAAAGGATGAACCATCTGGGAACAAGCACAAGATAAAGCCATGTCCAGACCTTGCACTCACTCCTCATTGATATCTTGGTGTTAGTCACTACAAACCTACACAGTAAGACTAGATCATTTTCTAGATTCACAGAAAACTCAGACCCTTATGGAGAGGTATCTGAAAATTTTGAATTAGATGCCCTCAAAATTATAACTTATAATTAACATTAACTATATCATTATTCAATAATCTAACTTTATGATCCAGTCAAAATTGAAGAATTGAGAAATGGTTCCACAGCATAGGAAAACGAGCATTCCTGATCCAATGTTTCTCTGTAAAAATTAGGCATGGTTGTGGAGATGGGTGCAGATGTATGAAGACATAAAATGTCAGAGGGAAAACATATAAAATTTTAATACTGGGACTAATAAAGTCAAGATTGTGCCTCCATGTAACATAAATACCTAGCAAATCAATAGCAGTTATCACAGCCTGCTTTGCTGTATGATGGCGCACATGAAGAAGCCGCGAAAGCATGTTAGTACCCTGAAAGCCAGATAGAAGACTAAATCTCCCATTTCAAATGAAAATACTAACTCCAAAGAAATCGAAAGGAAGAGATCAGAAATCCGAAAGTAATACACGGAGAACAAACAACATACAACTAGGGCATCAATTCTGGCTTCAATAACAGTTGATGGAGCATATCTTGCAGCATATCCATACATCAGGGCCAAGGCAGCATGTATATCATCAGATTGCTCTGCGCGATAGCTATCTGAGAAAAAGGAAAAGAATCTGGAAAGCGAAACACAAGAAAATGGTCATTTGATAAATAATTCCGCATAACCTAGTAGAGCAATTCCATCATTTTGGTATATCCAAAATTATCCTCCATAGAACTTTGGAGTGTAATCTGCTAACTATAGTCCAGACTCCTCAAGTAGAAATGAGATAATAGAGTATATCAGAAAAGTTTAATGCCATTGCCCATCATATTATCCTTCCATTATACATGATTCTAGAAGGTTTTGCAGAAGGCTTTGATTTTCACAAAAGAAGTAAGTTAGCATGTGAAGGCAAACATAGTGAGTGACTGTTATGAACCTAGCCCCAAACATACTTATGAAACACAGGAAAATATGCATGAATTTCATCATTGAGACCTAAGATGGTAGGAAGCCAAGAGGAATAGACATGATAAATTCCATTCATAAACTATCATTCACCTCTGAAAAAATGTCTGTCCAACATTATCTAGAATGTCTTTCAACTTATCCAACACAGTATCTAGGTGAGATGCCGCAACCTGGAAGTAACCAGAAGCAACAGATTATACATATGGTCAAAAAGAAATTTATGTGAGCAAAGATAACTGATGAATGCAAGATTTTCAAGGTACCAATCCCATTGCTTTTGCTAAACCAAGCCTATTGGTCGGAATTGCAATATGGGCTTGTTTATACATCCAATCAATCTTCTTCCGGACGAAAGTTCTATCATCAACTTTCTGTAGAAGCATACCAAGGCACCTGCAGTGGAAGCACTTATTAATTATTATTTGCATGTGCCAAAGGAATGGTTAAACTTTTTGTATCTCAGTCTTTCTTTCAAAGAGTCATAAAGCATTTCATTCTGTTGCGAGTCTTTCCTCTCATAGCCAGATCATTGAAAGGCTAACTTTTGTACACCCAATTTTGAAGATCTTACTCACATGCAAACAGAAGCATACATTAACAATACTTGCCTACTAAACTGAATTGTTAAGAGAAAGTATTTTAAAATAAAGGTGAATTCCATAAATACTACCCGTGTTTATAGAACCAATTACAACAGAAACTAACATATCTTTGCAATCAGCTATAAAAGGCAAACTCACATATTCTAAAGGAATTCACACAAGAGAAAAGAAAGCACAATGACCAATCTGCTTATGCCATTAAAACCTTAACAGAATGGTATGAAGAAGCACTACCAAGGATTAAAAGTAATGCCAAAATCAAGAAAGATAGGGAATTTCTATGAAAATAGAAGAAAGAGTTCCAGTTATGCCCTAAAACAGTACGAAAAGCTTATAGCAATGCTGCTTTATCAACAATTACAAAAAAATTTGGAAGAGCAATACCGATGAAGAAGGGCAGAATGTTCATCGTCTGGTTTGTAGAGCTCATATTGGTCAGTGAAAGCATTTCCAAGAGATATGACCCAATCATTATCTTGAATCACATCTAAAGATTCTGAAAGAAACTGCCATCAAGAACAACAATCACATTCCCAGCCATCACCAGAAGAACAAAAAAACACTAAAATCCCTTTCATAGTGCATCTTTAATCATGTGAAAGAAACCGTTTCCAGCATACGCAATTGATATGTATAGCTGAACAGTTGAAAACCAAGAAGCAAGACACCAAAGTGATACAGGGATTAAAGACCCTTACATTGATTATCATATCATCCCAAGTCTCTTGGTAAGAAGGATCCAACTTTAGATCTTCTGTGTCACTAACATATGCCTTCATTTTTGGTATCTAGAGCTTACCAAAGACAAGAATCAATCAGGTAAATAGCAAAATTCCTTAACGCAAAGCTTAACCAATTGGAAAATTTAGCTGTTTAGTCAAGATGTGGATAGGCCCAACTTTTTGAGGAGACATTACATAGGATAGCAATTTTGGAACAGTAAAAAGGGGCGAAGAAACATATTTTAGTGGCTTCACATTTTGATAACCCCGCTTTGGATAATCCCATTTTGATATAAACAAAGGGATGTGTGTGTGAGAAAGAGAGAGAGAGAGAGAGAGATGACAACAACAAATTAATGGAACTTCCATGAGAAAATCAATAATGACCTCATATAAATATACCTCTTCTTGCCAAAACAAGGTGATATTCTTTGGGAAGAGTGGTGCCAAGTAACAGAGGACCTGCAGAAACAATAAAGAATAGAATTTAGAAGTTACGTACAGGTGTATCAAAATCAGTAACAATTTGATAATCACCACTTACAGTAGGGTAAATAGCACCAGAATAAAATAACTTTAACTCATAGGATAAGAAGATTTTAATCCTCCAATATTTTGATATTTCAATTCTCATAATTTCTTCATTATTTTATTAACCCTTGTTTCCCAGTTGGCTTCATAAGCCAGACTATGAAACAGAACTCACGCATAAAATGATAATAGCAAATTATGTGGCCCCAATTTTCATCTATCAAAGCATAGAAGTGTAAAGAACCACAGCCAAAGCTATCCAAATTTGAAGAACAATTTATCAATTGTTGTATAACAGCAAGTCCGTGAGAGATTTTATTGAAAGTAGAGCCACAAATGAGCAAGAGTGCTTCATAAAACTTGGAAGATTGTGCTGTAGCAGCTCACCAAAGCTCATTCATTTACACAAATTAGTTAATACAATTTTTAAGTTTCATTTCATACACAGGCCAAATCTGAGTAAGGGTAACTTGGTTCAATTAATAAACTGTTTTAGTTACAAATTATAAATTCATTCAAAGACTTATTTATAGACTCATTCAAAAAACAACTGAAGATCATACTTATTTTACTTCTTACACACTTAGAATCAATAACTTTTAGTAAATCAAGCCCATGTCTTAAAATTAGCTATATTGGACTTGTTTTGATCTCGGGATCAAAGAAACTTAGGATGACTTGAGCCTAAGTCTTCAAATCTAGGCTCAGTCAAAGGTCAGCTTGGCTTGGCTCATTTGCAGCTATGGTTTAATCACCGAAGGTATGCATTTACGGCTACAAGAACAATCACACAGACAGTCCAAATTATCAAGGTTAAACAAAATACTCACTGAAAAAATTTGAGTTGCCAGTTGTTCCCTGGCTAATGGATCATGCAAAAGCACCAGCAAGCGGGCAAAAAGTTCCTAATAGATGCACGCCAAATCAATAGCTGGCTATTGTTTATAGTAAGATGGAAAAATTACAAAAGAAAACAATCTTAAAACAACACAAAAACTTACCTCAGGACTTGGGATATCACCACGGGTCTTGCACTCATTAAGCATACTATTACTATTCAAAGATCTATGTCTACATAGCTCCGAGATACACCTGCAAACCTGTAAAGAATCATGTATGCAAAACGATAATGTAATGTCAACACTTAACTGGATTCGGATACAAAAGCATCTCAATCTCCAAACAATGTTACCATCAACCACCATAAAAAGTAGAAGGTAACCACATTCACCTAATAGCATTTTTAAAATCAAAGGTATATAGAAGAAGGGAAATTAAATCAACGCATCAAATGCTGAGGTTAAAAAAAAAAACTAAATAATAGAATGACCTACTATTGCAGTAGCTCCGGTGTAAACCCGCGGAGTAATCATCTTCAATAGAAAAGGCCAAAGAATATGCTGCATAAATCAATTCCAAACCATAAGACTCCAATTTTAGACAAGTTGCAACATGGATGTAAATCTTTAATACCTCCATTTCAGGAACTGTAATGGTTATGAGGAGAAGACCTTTCTCACAAACAGCTCTCAACTCTATTAGAGAAGAAGCCAGTATCTTTCCCTGCAGAAGTTAATAACTCAGAACCTACCAAGTCTGGAACAAAACTAACTGCTAAATTCAAATACAGTCTTCAAATAAGGGGAATTCTAAAATATGAAGACCAGCGTTGACCCATAGGCACATGGAAATCTGAGTACAACTTACATAACTTCTCAATTTTTCACTCAATATTCAATTTTCAGTTTATTGTATCTTTCAGTGGAGTTCATCACACCATGTAAAAAGTGAATTCTCAATTAGCACATATCAATTCCATATCATATCCTGGAAAAACGGAGAGCATGACCAAAAGCCTACCTTGTTCTCAGGATCACTTCCATCCTCATCTGATGATAAAGCACAGTGGCGCACAAGATATTCAACAAACAACTCCCCGGGTGGACCCACTAAATAGCAGTGTGAAGCCATAACTACAATCAACTATAACAAGCGACACTAAAGCAGGTTAGGAAAAATAAGGCCCCCATATTCTATAAACAAACTAACTGACCTGTAAGGTCTAGAGGAACTATATAGAAACTATAAGTACTGGTAACCAAATTATAACGTACCTCCGACAAAGCCTTTTGGACGCCTATATTTTTCTCATCTAGCAAAGACTTCACAGCTTCAACAAGCAAAGGCCTTTTGCTGTGCCAAGCTTCAGACGACCTCCAAAGGAAAAATATATGCATCATAAGGTCACTTAGGACAACAGAGCAGTAACAACATCTTAGAGAAGAAAGAAAACCTTGGGAGCAGATGTTTTATGACACAGAGTGCACCAAAAGTTAGAGATTCTTCCTTCAAGCGACATTTCTAGTAGGAAAAGAAAAGAGTAAAAAAAATTTCAACGATTATTCACAATTAAATGGAAAGATTCAAGCCATGAAATGAATCCTTCTGGTCTACAATATAATAGTCACAAGAACTAACGAAAGATATTATCTTTGAAGGGAAAGAAAACAACCAATTACTCACATTTAGAAGGAAAGTGAATAAATCATCAGGATACACCAAACCAACTGTGAGAAAACATCGCTGAACTTCATTGTATGTCTGTAAACAAGGAACCATAAACAGGAAAAGAAATACAGAAAGAAAGGATATTTGTAATTAGGAGATAATGAAGAACATCTAGATAAAGGTTGAGACCATGGACACTAAGATACAAACCTTTAATCCCACTGAAAAGTTTTGATGCTCTTTACCATCAGCACTGACACAAACTACTGGAAGTAGTGTTGACAGGATAACTGTGAGATCCTGCGCAACATATGATGAAAGTGAATCGATTAGGAAACTCAAAAGTCCAAAAAGCATTGTTCAATAGACTTTAAGGGGAAAAAGATTCTGTAATAGATCATTCTGTTATCTCAGGTCATAAAAACTCTATATCAAACCAACATAAATTAGAAGATAATTTCTACTTGATTAGATGGAATAACTGGAAATAACAGTAAAAGATAAAGCTGGAGAAAACATCAATAACTCATATTGAAGAAAAAAGTGATGCATGTGTCACCTCAAAATCAAGCAATGGTGGACCAGTTTCTGACAGCAGTGAGGCATTTAAGAGGCTATGGAGACCACGTGTGGCTAGAAGGGCAATATCTTGATCTCTTTTATACCTGATTTACAACAAAGAGGAAAGGAATAATACACTAAATAGCTCAAGTTGGTACCCAGTTAGACTCATCAAGGCATGAGTTTTAGTTTGAGAATGACTGCCAATAAAATTCAATCAAATTCTTTCAACATAGAAAAGGACATTAAAGAAAATATTGTGATAAAGAACATTAAATAATGATTTATCTTACAAGTCCAATACAGTAGGGATAAGTCTGGGTAAAGCCGCTTTCAGCTGTGGCCTAGTGATAAGACCAACCATCTGACACAACGCTTCCACTGAAGATGTGCGAACCTATCACAAATATAGAAAAGAAAAACGAATTCCTCATAAGATTTTTCAATGGAAGAATATATGTTTCCAGAAAGAGGGTGTGAATATTAGTGATCGATCTTCTAGCATTTTTAATGAAGAACCAAGCTAGCACATGAGAATTTACCTAAAGTGGTGCAAGAATCAATAGACTAAATTAGCTACACCACCTTGTAACAGGCAAGGTCCTACAAAGGTATATATATAACAGAATGGTACCTGAATTTACTAATATAGTGCTCTAAAGGATAGAGATTTTGCATACCTTCAGATCTCGTGAAGCTGTCCAAACTCTCAATAAAAGCTCAAAAGCAGAATTAAGAAATGACCTGTATTGAATCATGCATCTTCTTCAGAGCACAATGTTGAAAGAACATATCTTAAATGAACATAGAAGAAGAACTACATCTTACATGACATCAGCATCAAGACAAGAATTCATTGGAAAATCCATATTGTATTGAGCAGCAGCCAGACACCAGCACTTGAATGCTACCAAAAAAAAACAGTAATCACAATTTACTCAGCACCAAACCATCGCACATGACTAAATAAAATGATGTCATCATATAGCTTTGGTCAGACCACAAACATCTTATGCTTCATAGTGCATGTTGTTAAAATTGGGTTCAAATTCCTTGTCTTTAGATACTAGTTCATTGTTTTGTAGGAATTAAATTTTGACATAATTAATGAAGAATATTCTAATATTATCCACATTCAAGAAAGCAATCCATAGTGAAGCACGGATGCAAACAAAAATTTATCATACCATTAGCAAATATTGGCCGATGTGAATCCCGTACATTTCCAAGAATAGGTAACACACGTGACAGTACACCTTTGAGTCTAGGAGTGAACTGCAAAGCTTCAATGAATCAAAAAGCACATAGCACAGCTTATTTAGTCTAATTGCAATCATCCAACATTCTGAATCAAAACAAGACAATTAAACACGGAAAGTTGGATGGTAACCATCAGCAGAAGCAAAGTCAGCAAGAATTTGAAGCATGGCAGGCAATGCTGAAGTTGGCCCTGACAAATGGATAAATATCTCCTCCATCATCTGTGTTAGAGAGTAAGAAAGACTCAGTGACAGACAGAAAAACAGATCAGAAGCAGAAGGCTCAGAATTGGAAAGAATGCCAGGAAAGACACTAAGCTGACATTGGAAATGGTACATGTCTCATATGATAGATATAGAAATTATGTAAATCTCCAGACAAATCTAGTTAATGCCAAACATAAAGCATTATAGGAAATGGAATCAAACATAGAAATGTTGGTGGAAAAAAGCTCAATTCCATACCAGAAATCAACTTCCCTCTATAGAACCACATTTACCATAGATTTCTCTTTGGGTGCACTCACAAAAAGTAAGGGCATGTCAAATCAGATCTATCCAAGAATTTCAGCTTTTCCTATTTTGAATTGGAAGACCAGTAAAGATAATAAACTTACAAGGTCAGGCAAATGTGAACCTATTGAAACAAGAACGCCTGCTCCAGCCCTCATCCAATCAGCATTAAGCTCCTATCTCAATCAAAGAAAAAAAAAAGGTCAAAGAAAATTTTAAAAACCAAAAAAAAAAACAACATAAGAAGAAAAACTAGCATAATACAGGGAAAATGTAACATCTACTGGACAATTGATATTATCCATAATCCTTTATTCAGGAAGCCACCTAAAGAAGCATATATAGTTGCTTTTGCAAGCATGTGCTGAATAGACATATAATTGTCAATTCTTTTAAAATCGCCAAACTTACCCTACCTGATAATAACAGAACTAGAGAAGATCACAATAAAAGAGCTACATGAATGATAAGAAGTGCATAAGCTAGACCGAAAAAGAGTGTGCATCACATCAAAGCAACCTCCAAGAAATTGACAGAGTTAGAACAACAACAAAGAACCTGTCCCCAGGAGAAAGTTTTCACAGAAAAACTCTTCTACACCCAACAAACAACATACTAAAATTGGTGCACAATAACTGCTTCAATTCTATCAGGAAATATTGCAAAAGCAGAGGCAGAGACCACCTTCCTGCTGTCTAAAAGTTTATATCATAATATTTCTCCATCATCAAGTGAAGTAGGTCTGTTTCAACTGATTTCCAGCATCAAAAAGTCATCCCTTCTAACTTCACAGCCAGATAGGGAAATTATCTGGCCTCTAACGCACTAATTGACAAACATCAAGTTTCATCGCTAATAAGTTCATCTCTTTATGAATGTGCTCATTCACTGATCAACATACAATTGGTGCAGATAAAAAATTGGGAACAAAGTGACAATTCGGAGCAAAAAGTTGTTGCATGGAGAGCAATCTATAGAATACAATAACCAGGATGAATTATATAAGTCCAAAAATACAAAATAAGAAACCTTAGAGGAGATCATTTCGGTAGTAACAATCTTAGCAAGCTTTGACATGAAAGAAGGATCAACATCCCTTTTATCTAACTCACGAATTGCCAACGCCATCACCTGAAACACCCCGGCCATGTTCCCAAAACGCTGAAAAGAACAAAAGAAGTTCACACTTTTTCTCAATTACATGCCAAAATTCCTAAGACCAACTTCACTATTTCATTAAGACTAGACCCTAAAGCCAATGCAAAATGTTGAATCACAAAAAAGTTTTGAATTTAAAGAGAGGAGCAAAAGTAAGTACTCGTCTTCCTCCTCGAGAAACAGAGGAGCAACAATCAAGCACCAGGAGCGGGTTCCTGAAGTTGGAAACTCGATAGGGTCACATCAAACATCAAAAAAGGAATACATTATAAAGAAAAAGGCTTTACAGTGAGGCGACGTCCTTGAGAGAGGCCATGGAGGCTTCTCTAACGACGGAGGAATCATCAGCAAGAGAAGATACCAGAACCTGAACCGCCTCTGCGAGAGAACCATACAATCACCAAACAGAAAATAAAACTACACCACTTTTATTACCACAAAATTGACCGTTTGATGTGAGTTTATTAATCAAAAACAGAGACTTTGTTTGATAGCAATTGAAAGATTGAAACTTGAGGGGGGAGAAATTACCAGGAGCAGGAATTGAGCTTCCAGAGCTCGAAGAAGCCATAGATTAATGGTGGAAATCAAAAGGATTTGAAAACAAAAGAGAAAGCAAAGAGAAAATTGTAAGAAGTGGAAATATTAAAAAAAAGAATAAGAATAGGGAAAGACAGAGCAGAGACGGGCCTTGCTGTTAAATACATTTCATATACATGCAAGAGTGGATTTAAAAACATAGAGCAGAGACGGGCCTAGCTGTTAAATACATTTCATATACATGCAAGAGTGGATTTAAAAACATAATTAACAGTTTTGTTAATCTTCTATTTGATTATGAGTATTTTGATTTTTCTATTTTTCCATTTTGGAAGTAATGTAGTAGTCTATTGGTGCGTGGCCAACTCTACTACCGATCTGTGTAACTGTAGATCTAAGCCCTCTGTGGGGCACCTAACAGTCTCTAATTTTTCCACGGCCATGGTTGGTTGCGTTTTATTACTATGCATGCCCATCAGATTATCAAACCATTGCTTTACCATTAGGTGAAACAGATAATTGCTTATGCTTCTTACCGTGTATTATCGATCACTCGCAGCCACTATGACTATAAATAATCTTTCCACTTTTCTAAAACTGCAGTACTGATGTGATATCGAATGATGAAGAAGAGAACAGACAAGTAGTGTCGGGATGGTGAACAATAATTAGATGGGGGAGTTGGTAACATATATCATGTCCTCTTGTTCTGGTTGGAGTTTCTTGGACGTCCATACTTGACTGGGACTGATCTCCATCCGCTTGGAGGCTTGTATGCTGTTTCTTCCACATTAAGAGGGTGGTGGTGGGCTTTGAGAAGCAGCTGGTTTCTACTTCGTAGCCTCCTGTGCTGTTCTTGACTTTACTTTGCTGGCTGGGACAACCTGAATATTCTTTGCTGTTGCTTGTGGTCAAGCACAAAAAGATCAATCGGCATCAAGCACAAAACTTTTCCATATCATTCTTTCTCAAATCTGCACGTCGTGAACTAAATGTCATGCATCCATGGAGCTTTTTGGCCAGAGGGATCTTCTACCATCTTTTTCTTGCCAATAATTCTGGCGTCGATATCTTGTTCAATCACCAATCAACTAAAAGTTCCAATAAGCTGTTCCATTTTTTATTATTTATATATGTGTATATGTATGTATGTATGTATGTATATTAGACAACATTCAAATGAAGATCCAAAAGTTTTCTAATGTCAGAGCTCATGGAAGTTACAGGCGCGAGCCATACAGGAAGTAGAAGACCAAGGTGCCGCATTATCTTGAACCGGCAACCTCACGATAGATTCAAGAGAAAACAAGTATGAACTATGAGAGATATATGCATTGATCTATAGGTAGTCTACGACTAGAGAACTCCAAAGTATGGTCAGAGCAGAATTCATGGAAGATGACCGTTTGCCCATTTAGCTGTTTTGTTCAGAATAGCAAGGTAGATGTTTAATTAAGGCATGAGCTCTGCAAAATAGAATTCACACATTCTAAGTTCAAACTTGACATCAAGAAACGTGGAAGATTCCTTTTTATGTCATTTCTCTTAACGATATAAAAAGTTGCACATCTCATCAAATGGAAGAAGTTGGAAGTACCCGAACAAAAATGCAATTAAATGCAAACTTGTTTTGAAGTATCTGGAAATCCTTGTTGGACGCACAGATGCTTTCTGGTAATAAGCAGAGACTTTTAAGTTGAAACTCAATAAAATACATTTTACATAGTTCTAGAGAGTACTTGTACAACATAAAATCAATCAGATTGCTGATTTTGGCGATAAGTCAAAAATATTGCTGTATGCATGGGCTTATCCCACCCTCTTCTTTTTTTTTTTTCATAAGAAGAATCTGTATAAGTTTTTCCATACGTGATTGCGATAGTCGTCGCCAGCTGGAAACATGAAGAATAGAACAATGGGTTCCTGACTTCCTGTAAATCTGTGGTAAGCACAGAAAGCAGATGATAAGAGAGCCATCAAGGGATTTAAGGAAACAGCCAATGATATTATCTTCAGATTTCGAACCATCCCTGACCGGATCATCCCAGGCACTGAAAATCATATACCAACGCATCACGTAAGATTACTGGCAGAACGGAAAAATTAAGAAGTTCAAGTACTTAATGAATCCTGTAAAATTTATATCAGAGCACCGTAACTAATGCCTTGGCTTCTCTAATTCTCTGAGGAGGATGCTTATCCTCTCACTTGGAAGTATCATCACTTCTGTTTAGACCGCAAACGTATCTCCAAACTTTAAACTGAACGAACATCATCCAAATGTGCGTACGAACAAGATCCAAACTTAATTGGTACAAGAGAAAAAGTGTTCAAAAGCTCTTAAGCTTAAATTTCAAGTAATATCGGAAACATAAACCAAGCATTCCTCGACTAAAACCATAAGAATCTAACAACTTGCTCCGTCAGGCCACTGCAGTCGGCAAGCTGGTTCAGCTTACACAAGAGTTCTTGGAGTACAACAAACATTATTGCTTTCTTTGATTTGCATCATCTTTGCAATAGATTCTGATGTGAAGGTGGTACCTCGTTTCTTTCACTGACGATTAAAATAAAAATACAGTAGTAATACGACGATTGGACAACCATCACTAAGCCGTGATGCTGTCTACATTATATACCAATTGCTTAAAAAGTAAGTAATAGCCATATGAAAATCTGATTTGATTCCTTCAACTTAGTAGAAATCTGATAATGGCCTAGATCTTTTATCTGTGGATTTGATGCAATGAGACAAGGGTACTTTAATGATATTTTTACCCTTTTATTCACATCAAAACCGCGGAAATGGATATAATCATCTCCCATCTCCCATGTATAAGTGCATAAGGTTACAATAACTATACAAACTTGAACAACACTTCTGTTCATACAAAACCGGGTAGACAAAGATTGTCGTGGAGGAACACAACAATAGGAACAGTTAACTCTGGCGTTTTCCATGGGATCTCCTAGGCTGCTTCGAGCAATTTGATGTTCAATAGTTGAGCGTAATTCCAATTTCTGTGTTTTTTTCCCCCTCTGGTATTCTCTTCTTAGCCATTCTTATGAATCCTAAAACTGAAAGAAAGAATGCCTTAAAAGGGAAACCAAGAAACCAGGCGTACCAGTTGAGAAGGTGGCACGTAATACAGCAATGACAACGTTAAACAATTTGTGGGTTGTCAAAAAGAGGCCATCTTTGAAAATTCTCGTTCTTTTGTTCTAAATCCTGAATTGCTAATGCTTACAGAAATTGTGTTCTGTAGTCTTATCTAGCCATTTGAATTGATGAAAGTTCGTCTCTACAACCTACTTGGACTATGTCTGTGTCTATTTTCTTTCACCAAGCTTGTGTACTCTCCGGTGCATGGTTGCTGTGTTAGACTTTTTTTGTTCTTAGGGACAATTTTGTCTTTGTCTCATAAAATTGGACAACATTAATTACATTTTTGGTTTTTAAATAAATTATCAGTTAAGTTGCAAAATTTGATCCAGATAAAATAATAGTGACCCAATAAATAATCTAGATTAATAGGTTGAAGTTTGGGTAAAAAATGGGTCCCAATTAGTGTAGACCGGGTCCATATCGACCTTATGATAGGAAAACCTG
This sequence comes from Erythroxylum panamense, assembly GCA_027123425.1. Taxonomy (NCBI): domain Eukaryota; kingdom Viridiplantae; phylum Streptophyta; class Magnoliopsida; order Malpighiales; family Erythroxylaceae; genus Erythroxylum; species Erythroxylum panamense. Next base: position 38,923,766 of record JAOTIZ010000005.1, on the reverse strand, counting down.
ATATGGAAGCTATATAAAGGTTAAGATTTTCTGCAATTGCTCATATCAATCGTAAGTATAAAGAATCCCTAACACGTTAGGGGAGCTTACGTATTGAGAAAACTGTAGAAAGACCTAGCTCGTACCTCAATCATTATTTTTCGTAAAGGTCCCGGCAGATTTGGAGACATTTGGAGCTCGGAATCGGCATCAGAATTAGAGATGGAACCAAAATCTAGATATTCCGCATTACCTTCGTTTTTAATCATTTCATGTAGATCCGGGATACGTGATTTTACAAGTGATGAAACGTGATACATGATGTGTTACTATGGAGACAATTAGATATGCGCTTCGGTTTGAATTG
>JAOTIZ010000005.1:38848820-38859282 GCA_027123425.1 Erythroxylum panamense | reverse complement strand
CGAAAAGGAAAAATCGCAATATACTTGATTTTAATTATTTTGTCATTATAATTAGGGTGCATAAATTAAAAATAATTTTTTAAAATATATTTAAAATTTTCTATAAAGCAAAATTTTAACAAGTTTTTATTTTTTTAACATTTTTAACAAACCAATTACTATCAATAGTAATGTCAATCATTCCTTTATCTTAACCAACCATCATAATTATAATGATTATATCCATTCCTATTCTTAACTATATTCATTCCTATTCCCATTCCCATTACTCTCTATGAACCAAGCGCCCCCTAAATAAAAATTTAAGGATAGAATTATGGATTAAGAATAATAAATAAGTTTAATAAATGTGAAATTGTGATAGATGCCGTGTATGTTTCTTTGGAATTTATATGTATTGTGTATTGCATGATGGGCACATTCTTGTTACCCCTTATTGAGTTGGCAGCTCATTTCTTGCTCCTTTTTTTGTAGGAACAAAACTTATCTAGATTTTGAAGCATGTTGGAGTGTTATATAAAACAGTACGCAATTTTAGGTAGTAGAAAGACTGATTCTAATGTCTTCAGCTATTAAAATGAAAAAGAATTATTGATTTTCAATGATAATTAAATCCTAATACTGTTGATGTATTTATTGATTTTGCTTTTACCATATACACTCTACACGCTATTGCATAATTGTCCAAAACTTATAACTCAGTAATCAGACCGAGAGAAATAATTTATGGAAAAGGCAAACAAAAATAGAAGCATTAAATGTACACAGGCCTACCTAAGCATCAAGCAAGACTGCAAGGAAATAGGAAAGCCAGCAAGGCCTGCTATGTTGCAGCTGATAATCAACTCAAAACTACCTCGTCATCAATACAGATAAGTTGATTCTGAAAGTAATACTCCAAATTAGCAAAAGACAAGATATGGGGAGAGTATAGGATTATATCTAAAAATCGATGAGGCCGATGACATTCAAATCAATTTGAGATGTCACTATCTTCTAGCTTACTCACAAAAATCGATGGACGTACGACCCTTCCAAAGATTGCTCCGATAAAAAATTTTATGGACTAATAGTCTGCCATTCGCCAGCTTTGCTAATAGTAGTCAACTTCTCTTCAAACTCTTGGCCCATTTCCAACTTCCAAGCTAGCTACAGCTAGCTTCACTAAGTTCTAATGGTGATTTCTATGCTGTCTCTTCCGATAATAACGTAACGACCAAAGTTGGTAAGACAATGAGCACCTCACTCTCCTCTATAATGACCAGCTAATTAGTCCTCTCTCACTCTCTCTTTCTCTGTCCCTCGTTTGATACTCGTTGGTATAATACAAGGCTGAGGATTTGTGGGTTGTCTGACTGTAATTTGTTTCTGAGCAACTTAACTTAGAAATAGTAGAGTTTATGTGAGCTACTTAAGGAGTTCGCTGGGAAAAAATGGTAATGAAGGACAAGATGTTCCGATTGCAAAGCACGAAAAATCACTTACCGGTTAAGTCAGAGGAGAGAATTGAGTTCAACTTCTCTAACTTTAAGGCGCTTCAGGTAACTATATCATTCGTATACAAACCACTTAACTTGTGGTGAAGATTCTTCCACCACCTGTAAAGAAAGGGGACAATGTATGTTGTATTTTAACAGGTGCCAAGAGGATGGGACGATTTGTATGTGTCTATAATCTCTGCGGAGACCAGGAAAGCTGTTGCCAAGTTGAATAAAGCAGCTGTTGAAGATGGTAAGTGCCAGTGGAGTGAGGCTGTGTCAGAGTCTTTATGGATTTTTCCTGACGAGGCTTCACAGGAGCTTCAAGATTGCCTCTTCAGGTTTGTTGTCGCCCAGGTACTGCATTTCTGTTGCATGATCACTTCATTTGGCTTCTCGTAGTTGGTTCTTATAAGTGATAAAAAGAGTTAATCCCCAATGCCTGCAGGGTTCAGCTAGGTCTGGTATTCTTGGAGAGATTACTATCAACATTGTGAACTATATGAGTTCAATTGCTTCTGTTCCAGTTTCATTGCCCCTAAAGAGATGCAACCATGGCACCATTTTACAGGTGAGTTTGTGCTATCCATCTTTCTGGTCATTCTGCCTTGTATCCTCAAAAAGCCTTACTGGGATGTATCTATTTAAAATCAATCGTTAATAATGTCTGTTTATTTCTACTTCTATTTTTTATTTTAAATTTAGTAAAAAAAATTATGTTTGTTTAAGTTTTTAAAATTATTTTCTTCCAATTTTTGAAAATTATAAAAATTATAGAAGATAGTTTTTGTTTTCTATTTCTGTTTTTTTACATAATCTAATTTACTATTAATTAAATATATATTATTTAATTATTTAATATATTAAATTTCAATAAGAATTATGAATAATTTAATTTAATATTATGTATTTAATTATTAATAATTTTTATTTAGTATTAAAATTTTAAAAAATTTTAATATAAAGGCTAATCTTTTAAATTTTATATAAATTAGGATAAAATTTTATTTTTACTAATCTGACATATTCACCAAATTTCACATAGACATCTGTGTATTAATTACATCATTAAAAACAATATTTTGACCTTTATATGAATTTTAAATTTTTAATTCTTGAGTTAAATTTTTTTTAAAAAAATTGACATTAAATTAAAAAAACTCAAAAGGTTAAAAGCTCTATTATCTTATTTCCTTTATTTAATTAGAGATGAAGATGTTTCACTTTTGTCCAATAAATCAAAGATGAATTTACAATAAAAAAATAGACAACTTAGTTATGTTCCCAACTTGATGATGCCAGATGATACATTAGCTGCATTATTAAACTAGTTCCATCTTAGAGCACTAATATTATGTGAAGCTCCAGTTGTAACAGTGGCTGTATTCTCTATCTGAATTGCAGTTCAATATTGAATGTCTTACACAAAGACCAGAAGTCAGGTTCCACTCTTACCAATTTCAGTTTGCATTCGTCTCAGTCTCATAAATTTTCATTTCCTGAGGATGATAGTTTATTCTGTACTATTTTCAGTGACAAGGAAACAAAGGGAACAGTTTCCAAAGAGGATACAAATGAAATCTCACAAGAGATTGAGATCAAATTAAAGTTATCGAATGGTACATTGGCAAAGAGTGAAGCTTCCTACTCCCGTGAAGATGTTATCTCCAGTATAAATCACGATGATAGCCAAAGAGTTCGTCTATGCTTTCCCTTCAGTCTTTTATCTTTTCTTAGCTGAAATACAATCTCGACATTTTCTCTTTGTTACTACATAGTTGTCTTTGAAATAGTAATCAATATGGATGCCAAAATGCTTAGAAGCACCAAACATTGTTCTCTTCTTCTTAGAACACTGATCTATGCTTGAACTTTTCTGCAGAGAAGTTCCTTCAGCTTAAGTTCAAATCAGAGCTATGACTCGGCTCGGCATTCTACAGGAAGTGAAAATTTCTTTCGTCCTAGCAATACTAGTAATGATGGCCATGACTTGAGTGGAAGACAAGATTTGCATATCTTGCAGAATGTTGCAGCTGGAAGCAGCTATAATGCGAAAAACCCTTCTCGATTAAGTCAATCGTCATTTAGCTCACGAATAACACATTCAGATGACCTTTCTCAGGATGATCTTCTAGAGTTCCCAGCATCTTCTTCAAGAAATTCATATTCTTCTAAAAGCATGCTTGAAGCTGCAGAAGAGACTATCCAAGAGCTTCAAGAAGAAGCCAAGGTGTGGGAAAGAAATGCCACAAAATTGATGCTTGATTTGGAGTTACTGAGAAAGGAACACTCGGAACAGTCCAATGTTCATGCCAATTTGGAATTGGAGCTATCAGCGACTTGTGCAGAAAGGGACGGATTGCAAAATGAAGTTAAACAACTAAAATCCGTATAGGAAAGATCAATTGTGAAATCAGTAGCCATAGAAGATTCAGTATTCCAAGATGAAGGTGTGGTACATTTAATGAAGGAACGTGAAAATGATAATAAGTTTCAGCAAGAATCCAACACTAATTTGGCTCTGCAGCTTAAAAAGAGTCAAGAGTCAAATGTTGAACTTGTTTCTGTGCTTCAGGAGCTTGAAGAAATTGTTGAAAAGCAGAAAGTTGAGATGGAGAACCTTTCTGAGCTACGGTCAAAATACTGCTACTTACAGGAGTCAGAAAAGAAACTTCAAGCTAAAGTGCAGGAATTGGAACAGGCCTTGAAAGATAGAAACAAAGAAGATGCGAATTTGAAATTTTGGACCCTTGATATCGAGAAAGAATACCAGCAAAAGCTATCTGCCAAAGAAAAAGAACTTGTTCGGTTAAAATCAAAGTTATTCGAGTTTCTGCAGAGAACGCCTGGTTCTGTAGAAATGCAACAAACAGATAAATTTGATAGAGATCTAATCAAAGAAATCGAAGCTCTGAAATTCAAGTTGCAAGATTTAGAAGGTGAATGTCAGGAGCTAACAGATGAAAATTTGCGTCTGTTGCTTAAGCTTGAGGCAACCAAAAGCAGTTCCAAGGTGGAAGGAGGCTATTTGGGTAGCTCCATGCCTGAAGTGCGCAATCCTGAAAATGAAAGATACAACCTTGAAGAGAAGTTGAAGAAGAAATTGCTAAACGAGATTATGGAGGAGCATAATCTTTCAGCTGGAAAACTTGAGAGTGAGAAGTTGGAACTCGAAATGAAAATTATGGAACTGACCAAGGAACTGACGGAGAACAAGGAGCTGATAGAAATACTTCAGACTGAGTTGTTGTTGAAAGAAGAAAAGATCAGGAACCTTCAAATGTATCAAACAGAAGTGGAATCCAAGTTTTCCATCCTTCAGAAAGAAAAGGACCAGTTAGAAGAAAACATCAACATTGTCACAAGAGAAAGTGACATTGCTACAAGGTGTCTTAATGACTTGCAAAATGACTTAATGCTGCTCAGCAGCAATGTTGATTCTCATGTTTCTGCCAACAAATATCTTCAGAGGAAATCATCAGAGTTAGAAAGTGACAAACGTGAATTGGAGAATCAATTGTCAAAGCTAAGGGAGGAAAATGAAGGGTTGTCAGCTTGCGCATCTGGTTTGGAATCTAAATTGAGGTGCCTTGAGCAGTCGACTTCCTTTGATCTAGAGAGATCCAAATCTCATGTTGCAACTCTGGAAGCTGAGATTGCAAGATTGAGGCGCGAGATGGAGACTCAAAACACAGATCACAAACAGAAGCAGCAAGAACTAGAGGAACAGTGTTCAGAAGCTCATGAAAAACTCGAATATCTGAGAAAAGCAAATCCGAAATTGGAAGCTACAGTTGAGAGTCTAAAGGAGCAGTGCAGTTCGCTTCAACACTCTAAAGGAGAGTTGAAAAGGCAGAAAATGGAGTTGCAGGAAAGTTGTACCGACTTAGATACAAGACTGAGAGAGTCTCATAGAAGTTTGACCGAGTGCTCTAGCAGAATTAAGAATCTAGATGAACAAATTTCTTCTGTTCTGCAAGACAGTGCCTCCAAAGAGCAAAGCTTAACTTCTCAAGTGAACTTACTATCCGAGGAAATCCAAAAACAGAATAAGAAATATAGCTTGTTAAATCAAAAGTATTTAGAGAAGATGGCTGAAAATGAGAGCCTTGGGCGAGAAGTGAGGGAACTCGCCTTGCAACTCTCAACAACTAGAGATGAAAAGGAAAAATTAGCTTCTGATGCTAGACATGAAGTATCCAACTTACGTGCGAGCATAGTTAAGCTAGAGTCAGATCTTCATACCACAAAGGTAAAATCCGAGGCTCAGGTTCGAAGCTTGATGGATGAGCTGGATGCTTTGAAGAAAAACCAGGAAATATTGAAGACTGACAATGCTAAAAAGGTGAAACTGTTGGACAGCTACAAGTCACACGAAGAAAAGTTTAAGACCAGTCTTAATGATCTTGAACTAAAGCTTACGGTATCTGAGTATGAAAGGCAACAATTGACGGACAAGTTTACAAATTTGAAGGCTCAATCACTGGAAATAGGTGCAATTCATGATGAAGTAGTATCTCTAAAGAATGAGCTCGATGGCACCAAATTTCAGAAAGAGAAATTTGAAACTTCGTTGCGCTTAGTATCTGAAGAGTGTGAAACATTGAAACTAGAAAAGGGTTCATTTCTTGGGATGATCGCTACCTTGAAGCAGGCTGTGTCTGAATTAGAGGACTTCAAAGAGAACAGGATTTCTGTTGAGAAAGAGCTCCTACGGATGGAAAGTGAAATAATGGCAAAAGAGGCATTGGTTGAACAGAATAAAGAGTTCAAAAATGAGCTCAGCCAAATAAGGAGGACTAATCTGCAACTTCTACGACAGATAAAACAACTTGAGGAGGAGAAATGTGAATCTACAAGGAAAGCTCAATCCCTTGAGGAGGAGTTGAAAATGGCGAAGAAACAGAGCCATCGGGAGCTAATTGCTATCGAGTCACCGAAGGTATGGCATTAACTTCTCTTCTTCTATTCAAATTTAGTTACATTACCTACCATAAATATCTGCCACATAATTGTTGGTTCCTGAATGATCTCAATTACAGAAGACAATTCTCTCTATACTTCCTCCAGAAAGATCATATAACTCATTGACTTACTATTTTCGATTTTCCAAAAACAGGGTGACAATGGATATGCAGATGATGATGTTGAAATTCATGCTGCCCATGTTGATCCTACCGTGAAAATTCGAAACCTTGAAGATGAACCGACCAAGGCTCTGCTGTCAAACAAACAGTACAGGGCGAGGCTTAAAAAGTGAGTGTGACAGGAGCCGTAACTTGGCTCATAGTGCATCCATCAGTTTCATTCTTAATCTTCAAAGGCCGAGTGTTTTTCAAAATGGAAGATACCTGGCTCCAATTATTGAAATGATCGTCTGATTCATTGGTTAGATGTTCAGTATTATACAGTCCAACTACTCTTATACGGCTAGATACTGGACTTAAAACCCTCTTTCACAGCAACTACTGATCTCTAACTGAAAATTTTCACTTGCTAATGACACTGATACAGATTGACACTCGAGGGACAAAAAGACCACACGGGATCCATCGCAGAAGAAAAATCTGAACTCTCAAAGTCTTCACTGAAGAAAGAGTTGAAAGAAATTCAGGACCGGTACTTCCACATGAGCCTCAAATATGCAGAGGTAGAAGCTCAGCGTGAGGAACTTGTAATGAAGCTAAAGGCAGCTCAACCTACAAGCAGGTGATTTCAAGAATATCTCACGCATTCTAATTTAGTATCCAGTACTCACCTTCCTCTTTTTAAATATCCTGTCAAGTCCGTAGGCACATGGCCTTAGTCCTCACTGTTACACTAATATTTGCACCTATTTGAATATGATCTGCTTAGCTAAGACACTATCTGCCCGTTTATGATGCCTTTGTCATTGCCTTAATACAGGTTCAAGTAAGCACATCCAGAAATCTTGTGAATGGGGGTCCGTAGAGCATCTGCTGTTGGACTTGGAACAGAAATACTCAATAAAGTTCATGCAGATGTGTTTTGGTATCAAAATAGTATTCTTTCTACTTTTACCATGTTTAAAATCAAAGATTGGTTTTGATTTTGATTTTGCGGCTATATATCATTTGTTGTCTAAAACTGTAACAAAAATGAGGGAATAGATCTTCTATACCCCCTATCTAGTACCCTCTGTCCCCTTTTGTTCTCAACTATCCAATTTATTGCATTAGATGGTTAGGATCAAAGGGGTATTGGGTAGGTTCAGGGTAGGTTGTACAGAAGATATGTTCCCCAAAAATGAGGGATTAGATAGTGTACTATAAGAGTTGAGAATAAATGTACAAAGATTTTGGGTTTAAAGAGTACAAGGAATGCCTTTTATTATTTACTACTTTATTAGGACATTCCATTTATGAAGAGTTTACTTTTTCCTTATTATAAATGTTAGCTATCAATTGTATATATATTGTAATCGCAATTGTTGATAATACACACAATTTATCAAATTCTTTTATGGTATCAGAGCCCTCTCTGTCTATAAGAGAAAAATACATGATCCCCTATCCTTGTCCTTGCTATACTCCTACATCTTACCTTGCCAAAAGAGATGGAAACACCAACCAAAAACTCTTCTCCAAAAGATTCAACAATTGGTTTTGCACATCCAGTAGTAATCGTTACACCAGTAAACTCCATGGCTCAAGGCAATATCATCCCTGCTAATGGAAATCTGATATCTCTCAACGCATCATCTCAAATTCCATTCAACCTTGCAAAAAATGGTGCAAACTATGCATCTTGGAAGTCTCAATTGACCAATCTACTCTTCAGTTATGGACTTTTTGGATTCATTGATGGATCTCAGCCATGTCCACCACAAACTAATCCTAGTTTTCTTTTCTAGACTCGTCGTGCTTCTTGGCATTTAAGCCACTTTTCACGGCACAATCAGCCCATCAATCAGTAACTATACCCCATCAGCAAATAATTGGAACAAATTGGAAACTAGTTATGCTAATCTTTCCAATACTCAAATGCTTTCTCTCATATCTCTCATGTTTAACAAGAAGGAAGACAAATTAGTTATAACTTACATGAGTAGGGTGAAAAGTCTCGTGGATGATTTAGCACTCATTGGTCATCCATTGAATGATGCCCAAATCATGTCTTATATACTAAATGGTTTGGGTGAGGAGATTAAAGACATAGCAGTAGCAGTTCATATTCATGACACAGTTCATATTCATGACACCCCCATATCATTTGAAGACCCCTATGATAAACTCCTTGATGAGGAACTAATTTGAAATCGTGAACCAAAAGAGCAAGAAGTGCAAATCACTGCACAATTCACTCAAAAGCGATCAAATTACAAAGGTTGTGGGGGTAGAGGAGGATATCGTGACAGCTACAATAATGCCTCACACAGCTCAGATAGCAACTCAAGTAGCCATCCATCTCAAATTGATCGTCTACAATCCAACAGACAACAGTCTTCTTTCAGACGAGGTTTAAGTTCTTTGAATTTCCAATCTCACTCATCCTTTTAAAACTCAAACTCTTATCAGGGAAATCAAAGTCAGTCTCGTATTGTTTGTCAACTATGTGATAAATTAGGCCACAGTGCAAAAACTTGTTGCTCTCACTGACAATCATCTTCTTATTACTCTAAACTTCAAACAAATCTTGTTGAAGAAGATTCAAGTAGCACCAACAACTGGGTTCTTGATTCAGGTTTAACACATCACGTTACCTCAGACCTTCAAAACCTCTCTGTGCACTCCGATTATGCTAGAAACGAGGAAGTTGTAGTCGATAATAGTCGTGGAATTTCCATCTCTCATAATGGTTCCTCCATTATTGATTCTCTTATTGCTACATTTACATTGGATAATATCTTATGTGCAATGATGATAAAAAAAATTGATTTATGTTACCAATTCTGCAAACAAAATAACACTTCAATTGAATTTTTTCCTGATCATTTTCTTGTTAAGGATTTGAATACAGTGGCATCCTTGATGAAAGGTCGAAGTAAACACAACCTATATGAGTGGTCATTACTTAAGTTGTCCAATCTTAGTCTTGTTGGGAATCAAAACAACAAAGATGTGCCCAAAAATTAGAGTGTGCAGATTAAAACAAAATATGTGTGGACGCGATGCTGATCGAATATGGAAGCAACAGTAAATTGTCAAGCAACAAAATTAAAGAACACTAGAATTTTTAACGTGATAACACCCTCTCAAATATTGAGAGATAACATCCATGCGACCTAGTCCAGAAAAACTCCACTATCAATTGAATAAGTACACCAAATGTCTTCAACAATACAAGGATAGACACAAACGATCCTTACTCCTTCTATCAAGTGAAAACCACACCTAAAATGTATCTTGAAATGGAAAAACACAAAGTACACAATCAACAACAATAACATAGAAGACAACCAAAGGCATCAAAATCTATAATAACACTAGATGAATACTACCAACAGATAAAAGAAGGTTACCCGGTGTAGCTCTCCAATCTCGTGTGAGGAAGAATGCTTCCCAAACCTTGTCTCTGCCTCCAAAAAGAACTAATTTACAATTGGTCCAAAATGAAGGACTAAATTGCAAATAAATCAAACTAAGAGGACCGAATTGCAAATAGGTCAAACAAGGACCAAATTGCAATAGTCCAAAGTTGTTGTTGTGTTTATGGTACAATATATATTGTAATGTTTGGGTGGAGGCATATATTTATATACTTGAGTTATGACACTAAAAACCAAATTAATCGATGTGGGATTCTTTTCAACTAAGCCCATTGGGCTTAATATTTGGGCCTAATGGTTGGACTTCATTTTATGAAGACCCATAACAAACTCCCCCCTCCGAATCAAATAGAGCTAATTGCCAACCCAGCAGAATCTTCGTCAACATGTTTGCACCATTATTGTAGCGCCCCCTTACCGTAGAGTATACACCGGGACGCCCGTAGGTCATACCGATACATACCCTACGATGAGG
>JAOTIZ010000005.1:38838026-38848720 GCA_027123425.1 Erythroxylum panamense | reverse complement strand
TCAATTTTGGCACTCACATTCACCAATCAAAACACAATTAATCTTAATCACATACTCTCCAATTTCACAATCAAGTCAGAAATCTGTCACACATGCATGTACATACATACACTTATGCAATGCTGAACATATATCGGATATGCAGATGCGAATAATACACATACAAAATACGTATACTGAATACGTATGAGGTGAACTGTACCCATCGCGTCGGTGACGGGATGTTACAATTATCATCCGTTTGAATCTTCTCTAACACCAACAAATTAGACTCCAAGATATCACGAATCCAATGATATCGCACATCAATATGTTTTGATCTACCATAGAACGTTAAGTTCTTGTTCAAATGGATAGCACTCATACTATCACAAAATAAGCATACCTCTCCTGTGTAAAACCAAGTTCTCGGACAAATTTTTTCATCCAAAGCAACTCTTTACAAGCTTCAGTTACAGCAATGAACTCAGCTTCAGTAGTAAACAAAGCAACACACTTTTGTAATTTAGATTGCCATGCTATAGCTCCCCTTATAAAAGTGTTTATATAGCCTGTGTTAAGTCAAAATGACTTTACATAAATGATTTTGATGAAGAACAAATAACAGACGAAGATTAAAAAGCAGACGGAAGTTAAAAAGCAGACGGAGATTGAAAAAGCAGACGAAGAATGAAAAACAGACGGAAGATGAAAAGCAGACAGAGATTGAAAAGCAGACGAAGAATAAAAAGCAGACGGAGATTAAAAAGCAGACGATAAAAAGCAGACGGAGATTAAAAAGCAGACGATAAAAAGCAGACGATGAAAAACAGACGGAAGCAAATCACGTCTAATTCAAGAATCAGTTTGAGTTAGTTACAGAACTCAGCTGAATAACCGTTTCTTTCAAGATTCAAGAAGCAGTTACAGACGAAGGCTATAAATATAAGTCGAAGTCGAAGATTACAAAGTCAGAAAAACATATACGTTACGTGAATATACGCGCATGCAACAATTATTTCAAAGCTTACTTGAGAGTTTATTGTGCATTTAGCTAGAGATATTTTACTGTAACAAAGCTCGAAAAATCTCTTTGTAAGAAAGTAGTACAGATAGCCTGCAGAGGCTAAGTGTGAAAGAATACTGACTGTAAAGAGACCTAAAGAGGCTCGGAGTAAAAGAATACTTGTAATATTTGAGAGATAGTGAAATCTCAGAAAGACATCTGAGGATTGGACGTAGCCCATGGTTTGGGGTGAACCAGTATAAAAACTACTGTGTCAACTTCTCTCTACCTTATCTCTCTCATCGTTCAAAGTTTCGATTTTACTTAGGTTTCAAACAAGTTTTCGAAGAATACAATTAACTTGAATTTCCAGTAGTTCTTGTGAAAAGAATAAGTTTTTCTTTTGAGAAAACGATTTTGAAGGTTTTTCAAAAAAGGGGAAATATACAATTCAACCCCCCCTTCTTGTGCATTTATACATCGTATAATAAGCATTGTAATAACATGTGATTCACTTCAGCCTGAAGTAGACTTTCTTGAGTCAACATCTCCAGTCATGTCTGAATCTGTATAACCAGAGAGTTCTACTTTTCCAGTCCCAAAACACAACTTCAAACTAGAAGTTCCTCGAAGATATATCAATATGTACTTCACTGTATTCCAATGCTCTCTACTTGGATTAGATTGAAAATGACTAACAACACTAACAGCATGAGCTATATCAAGCTTCGTGCAAATCATTGCATACATCAAACTTCCTACTGTCGATGCATAAGGAACACGTTGCATATCTTCCTTCTCTTTGTCACCAGAAGGAGACTGACTACTACTCAATTTGAAATGTAGTGCTAGACGAGTATTTACAGCTTTTGCCTTATCCCTCTGCAAATGTTCAAGTACCTTCTCGACGTATTTCTCCTGTGATAACCACAATTTTTTGACACTTCTATCACGAATAATTTGCATACTAAGAGGGGTCTTTGTCGGTCCTAAGTCTTTCATCGCAAAAGACTTACTAAGCTCCATCTTCAATTTGATGATCCTGGAGGAATTTTGACCGACAATCAACATGTCATCAATATAGAGCAACCAAAATATATAGTGTTCTGGTCCTCCAGAGCAAGTCACTGAACCTTAGATCTCTATCGATAAAATGACTCCCATCCTGCGTCAATCGGTAGTATTGCCTAATTAGGTCATGCTCTGCAATACCTAAATCTATCAAGTGCAGGGAAGCATCTAAAGCTACCTGAGCTATAGCCCACTGGGTCCGTGCCTCCCTAACTCTACTGAAAATTTGACTGTAGTCCCGAAAGTGGAAGGACTTCAACTCCTGCTTAAGCAGACCTAGCCGGTGAGTTAAGCAAAACATTAGGTCCCCTCACACAAGTGTAGTCCAAACCCTCCTAATAGGCTCTAAAAAATTGGGATGATCAACCCAACATTTCAGAAACTTGAAAGGAGTAGGACGTCGACGTTGCGGGGCTCCAAATTAAACCACCATAGCACTATGGTCAGGTATGTCCCTCAATAAGACCTCTGTAAAGGTACTAGGCCAAGATGTAAACTATGTAGAGTTGCCGAAACTCCAATCCAAACGCCGAAGAATAGAACTCAATCCCTCCCTGCCATTATGCCAAGTATACTGCAAACTCCTGTAAGGAAGTCATAACAACTCAGCATCATGTAAACACTGCCCAAACTCATCCACATGGCTATACCATCTAATGTCTCCGACAACTTTGTCTAAATGACTCAGAATGGCATTAAAATCTCCCAACGCCAACCAAGGCATATAAGTAAATCACTCAGCCTATCCTCGAAGAAAGCCCCAAAACTCTCGCCTAGTACCCGGGTTAGTAGAGCCCTTAACTACTGTTAGGCCAAAAATATTACCCTCTCTTCGTCGAGTCACCTCACAACTAATGCCCTGAAGTGTAGACACCAAACTTCGTATCTCGAATAGACTCGAATCCCAACATAACAGGATGCGACAAGTTAACTGATCCATCACATTACTCAGATAATCTCATCCTTGACAAGTAGTAGAAACTACACCATCCAAGTTGGGAGAAAACCTTTGTCTCCAAGAGACCAACCAATCCAAGGTCATGACGCTGAATCCAATCTCTAACCACTCGCTAAGTGTTGGGACCATTAAGGCCCCTAATATTCCAACTTCCTATCATAGGAAATGGAATATGGAAAATAAAATTGCAAAGATCAACTAGAGGGGCTCCTCCCCTCTCTCACTTTATTCCCTATCAACTTCAGAAATAGAGTAGGACCTGATGAATCATCAAGTGAAAAATCTCCAAAAGTATCATCAAATCGGGGTCTGTGAATACTATTAGGGATAGAGGCCTCTGAGCTCAGAAGACAAGGCATCTGAGTAGGAGTGGTCTTCATCTCTATAATAAAAGTTGGACTAGGTGTCCGAGTCGGACTAGCCCGCATCTTAGTAAAAACAATAGGCTCCGGTTCTAAGGGACTAGGTAATCGACGTGGAGTTTGCCGCTCCACAGTAGCAACATCATGAGTATATAAGGACCCCAAATTATTAGAGGTAAGAACCTGGGTTGCTTCCCTAATCAAAGGGGAAGCTACAGGAGGACTCTGTACTGGGTCTATATCTCTAGGGCGCTAATCTAATGCCACCTCACCAGTGGGAGCAACAGCCTGATGTTTTGTAGTAGTCAGAAGGGCACAAGAATGACCAAAAACACCGCACTTGGAACACCGTTTAGGTGTCTACTCATACTCTACTCGAACATGAATCAGCTCATCACTCATATTACTAGCAATCTCGATCTCATAAAGCAGCTCAATTGTAGTAGACAACTCTACACAAAATCTGGCAAATGAGAGTCGAGTCTTGTCAGAAGTATACCGATCAGAGCTAAGGGGTCTCCCAATCCTATTGGCCAATAGACCTAGACATTGCTTGTTCCATAAAGGAAGCGGTAGATCATGTAATCTTACCCACACCGGCACTCTAGACACTCGTGATTTGTCAAAGACAAAATGACAGTGCCACTACTGTAAAACCATGAATTTTTCACCGAAAATCCATGGACCCTGCCCGAGGATCAACTGTAAAGCCTTCTCTGATTGGAAACGAAACAGGAAAAAACCAGTATCCGTGGAAATAACATCCTTAAGTCCAAGAGTCTTCCATGCCCTCGTTGCAATAGATTGCATAGCGAGGAAAGGCATATTATGCCCAAAGAAAAACCTAACTAAGCATCAGGTCCATTGGTGAAGACTACTAGCTATATACTCATCTAGGATTACCACAAGCCCGGTCGAGATGTCATGGGGTAGATTCGGAAATCTAAACCTAGTATTGGAATTGGTAATTCGGACTTTTTCTACCCATGAAAAATCCGTAGACTTTTTGACAGATTTTTCTGCCTAGCTTTACCTAGTTCCTTATTCACATTCACTGCAACAACAAATGAATTAATAGGAGGGATAGGATTGGAATTACCTCCTCCAAGAACTGATAGGCCAACATCTCCATCCTTCATCCTAGGTGTGGGCTACGGGAGTCCAACGTTATGTATTTAGTAATTATTAATGTCCCGTTTTTGTGGTAATAATCAATGTATTTGATGGAAGCATATTGTTATATGTTTTTCAATTAGATTTTTTGGTCCCTAAGCTTCTTTTCTCTTTTGAAAAATATACCATCAAATTAGGAATTGAGAGCTTAGAAGAATTCTAAAAAGCGCAAATATTTCAAGTAAAAGCGTTAATAACTGAAAGTATTTCATTTTTTTTCCGCATTTAGTTTATATGTTATTCCAACTTATATTATTATTGAATATATATGTTAGAATTGGCTTACAAAATAATTTGTAACTTTAATTAGTAAAGAAATTATCAATTTATATATCTATGACTTTTAATCTAGTATGTCCATCAAATGACCAAAATAAACAGTTAAGATTTGTTCCACTGTTAAGTATGCAATATCAACTGAATATAACTCTTTAATTATATTAATAATATTATTAATATATTATAATTTAGCCAATAAAAAATATAGGCCAAATAGAAATCTTGAATTATATTAATAATATTATTAATATATATAGGGAATGGCCTCTGATCGAGCCAAATTCTAATACTTAAGAGTGAAAAACTTCACGAATATTGTGAACAGTCTTAATTCCAATCATAAAGGTCTCAAATATGATAGTAGGATCATTGCTATGTGTGCTTTGAGTTTAGTTTGTGTTAACATGCTTTCTGAATACTTCTTTAATTAGTTCTAACGTAAAGTTTGTAATAGTGAGCTATTGTTAATATAATACTTCTTTAATTTTTTTTAAAAAAACTTGCTTTCCGAAGTTCTCTGTGTTTTTGCTGTGTTATTCAATGAGCTTATAAAACTTATGGAGCTTCCCTGTTAAGCTATAAACCAATAGATAGTTCATGTTGTCATCGGATGCCTCAGTAAAGGGAGATTCTTGCTCGAAAAGGCCTTACGCATTCAACAAGGATAATTCAAGTTTCCCATTTGGAAGTATAAAAGCATGATGGTGCTGGTGTCACAAGAACTTTAAAGAAAAGGCCTAGCTTATATGACATAAGAAGCAACATTTGGAGAAGGTGTATTCATGTGAAATCAGCACACCACGTAAGGTTTTGTGTCCACAACACCAGAGTGTATCCTGACGCCGTATGATCTAATGGCCGAAGACCAACTTCAAATAGCGAGAATGGCCAACTTAGGATCTGATCTCGTTTCTTCAATGCGAATGATGACTAATCTGCAGCCTCAAATTGTGAACAGGAGCTATCGGACAAACGTTTTTCAGTTGACTAAAACCTGAAGAAGGGACAGTACTAGATAAATTTGGTGATTTTTGACAAAAGCGTATCGTATAATACCACCTAGATAGCAGTATTTTTCTTACGATAGATTGTGTATAATTCTATTTATCAACATCTTTCAAAGAATGAAAAGTAGCAAGTGTACTAATAGCCTACTAGGGCACTGAACAGATTACTCTCTGAAGGGTGGAGGCTATCTTCTGCTCATAAAAAAAACATGAAAAGGAAAGTGTACAGGAAAGGAAAATGTTAATGGACATAATGGAAGGAGTTGCTGTCATCACTAATGAGAGTTGGAGAAAAGAAGGTGGCAATGGCATATCCTGGGAAGATGCTAAACGTTTAATCTCCATTTCACTTGTTCTTTATCTTTTTTTTTTGTTGTTTTCAGTTTACTTTAAACCAAAAAGAGACCATACACTTCTACTTAAGTCATCTCACCCTCTTATTGCTCTTTTATACCCTGAGAAAACAAACAACAGTACGAACTCAACTCATAGCTTCATATACAAATCCCCTTAACACTGCATCATCCAAAACCTGTGATGATGCTTTTTCTCCTTTCAGGTCACTCCTGACAATGTTCTCAACCAAAGAAACTGGTGGAGGTGGTCGGTTCTTAGTTCTTAGTGTTACATTTGTTTACATGCTGCTGCAATTCTTATCCAGGATTGTGGAAGCAACATGGAGATTTTGGATCTGAATCGCCTTCTTAAAGGGCGGTTTCTCTTATAGGGCAACTTGGATCCTTTGGCATTTCTCAGTTCTCTCTCACAGTCTCTCTTTACACCATGTGATTTAAGGTCGGAGGAAACCTTCAAAAGGGCGAGTCAGACTATGTCGCGCCTTCCTTTCATTTTGTAAGCCTCCTAGGATTAGTGCTGTCTCTCTGTGGTACGTAGTCACATATTTAATGTAGCCTGTAGCCTGTAGGCCTCTGGCCAAGGCCTTTTATTGTCAACAAGTGTTTGCTTTTTCTACCCAAAAAAAAAAAAAAACGAGTGTTTGCTTTCTTTATTTTATGGAACAAATTTAATATTTGCTTGGATATTGAAGTAATGGGATGAAATTATGACATGCAATTCAAACACACAGTATAGCCTGCATAGCATATTTATCTTTGGAATAAGAATTTCTCCCCATATATTAAGCAATAAAAGCTTTGCAAAATATATCCATGAAACGAGATGTACCGAAGCTCATTGAATTTTGCTGCAATTCAGTTTTTGCTTTCTCTTGATCCCTGATGATGACATGCCGAGATCTTGAAGTTAGGCCATTCATAAAGTTTCATAGCCTCGGTAAAGTAAAAAAATAATTCTTAAACGTTAAGAGTGAATCTTCGGGTAAAAATGAGACAAAACAGGATCAAGTCAAGAATGAAGGGTATCTGTCCCGAGTCCAAATTTTTTGTCCAGTTTTATGGTGTCTTATTGTGTCCAATGAATCTCAGCTATTTATTTATGAGGGTACTATATGAGTCCCGCATAAATAAATACTGGTTCTGCAGAAATAAAACACCATAAAACTGGACACAATAAGACACCATAAAATTAAACAGAGAATCATTCTTCGTCTACCCCGGGCAAGCTTGCTTGGAGTGCATTGTTACCCGTCTCCAAGACAGAAAATTAAGAAGGGTTCCTCTTTATTAGGTTGATGATAAAGAGTCCTGACATTGTCTTCTCCTTCAGAAAAATCTGTCCAGCGACCTCCCTTGCTAAACTTGTTAGTTGGGATTCTTAATTCAAATGGATACGGTAGGCTTCTAATCATGGTTTTGAAACTCGGACCGGATCGGCCGGTCCGACCGGTCTGACCGGTGATCGGTCGGTGGTCAGGTTCGGTTTATGTTTCAAAACCGATCTTCAATTGATCCGGTGTGAACCGGTCAAAACCGGTCAATTGACCGGTTCGATAATTTTTTTTATTTTTTTTTATTTTTGAATTTTTAAATTTTTTTAATATTATATATAATTAAATATAATTATTGCATAATTATTACGTCACACCGGTTCGACCGGTGGCTGAACCGGTCAAACCAGTAACCAGTAAGACCACCGGTTCGATGACCGGTCCGAGTTTCAGAACATTGGGTACCAGCAAACTGTAACGCCACAAAGTTTCCCAATTTATTTATTTATTTTTTTTACAAAATTTTTTAAGAGGACAATAAAAAAGTACCTTTAAGCTATCTACTTTCAGATTAATTTCCGATTGAGTCAGAGTAAGGAACGTAAAACTTTAATATCAAATTTTAAACAGATGTATACATGAGAACGGTTTGAACCGATAATCTCACTTAAACCAAAAGCACTCCTAGCAACCCATGTGTCCCAATTTGTTTAACCAAACCTTTGCACTTGATTTCCTAATTCCTGGCCTGCGAACATAGGCATAGAAAATTGGAAACCGAACATTGGAGAGATTTTACAGACAGGCAAGTTTTTCTTGTTACCCTGATACCCCAATTATAGTAAAAAACACGATGTTCCATTATTAGCTCTTGTTAATGTGGTACATACATACACTTCTGTCTAATTATAGTAGTGAACAATGGAGGTGACAACGAAGACACCACACCTTTTCTCTTCTGTCTCTGCTCTTTTGTGAGAGCGGCCATAGCCATAAACTCTCCTTGGAAACGATAAGGTCAAAACAGAAGTGAACAAAACGAAAACTCATTTCCAATGTTGACATTTCGGTACCACCTCGCAGTTCCAATCCTGACATTTCTTGTTCTTATAGTCTCCATTGCTGAGAGTCATATCCTTCACGATCATCAAACACATAATCCTGAGAATCAACCTCACCCTCATCCATCTCACGAGCTACCTCAGAGTCAAGATCCTCCGTCTCAGAGCCAATCTCAGCCTCCTCCATCTCAGAATCAATCTCAACCACCTCCGTCTGATCAATCTGATCCTAAGCCTGGTAGTCCTGGCACAGGTGATGGCAACAAGAAACCTCTTTACGATGGCAAACAACTGGCACGGAAGTTTATTCTTGCCCATAACGAGATCAGGCTAACCAAAAACGTGAAGCCCTTGTCTTGGAACAAGACATTGAAGAGATACGCAACTCGTTGGGCTAACCAACGTGTCGACGATTGCTTGTTGATGCATTCTCCCAAGAGCCCCTATGGTGAAAACTTGTTCTGGAGTCTCAAAGGACACTGGACGCCGGCCGACGTCGTCAAGTGTTGGGCTGACGAGTCCGCGAACTACGACCCCGTAACAAACGAGTGCATCAACAGCAGTATCTGCGGCCACTATACGCAGCTTGTGTGGAAGGCGACTGAGCGTGTAGGATGCGCCCGTGTCACATGCAATTCCAACAAGGGTTACTTGTACGTTTGCTCCTACGATCCTCCCGGAAATTACTACTTCGAGGGTCCTTTTGGTGGCAAGTTTCAAAAGTCCATTGTGTATCCTCCACCGCCGGCCGGCGAAGCATAGTCTTTACCACCACCACGCTGGACACTTGAGGATCATATTGGTAATATTTTAGTTTTATAGTATGCACGTTATCGTTGAAATCTTATGTTTTGTTTTTGTGTATTTGTTAATTGTTCTTGTGTTTTCCACAGTTCAACTTTGGAATGGAGTTGATTTGTATATTTAAGATATTGTTTTTTAATACATTTTGATTAAATTTTTTATCTCCATTTTTTACCTGTAACTAGATTTCAAAGCACGGGTTGTTACAAAGTAAATAATAAATTTTAACTATCTAAAGTAACTAATTTTTATAAAAAATATTTATTGATACAAATAATTTACCAGCTTATGAAACTAACTTGTATAAAAATTACTTAATTAACATATGATTAAAGCATTATGTTAAGTACAATTCATATGAATCTTTTCATTATTATGTGTTTTAATTTCAATATGAAGCAAAGTTTCGTTTTGTTTAGCAAAATATTTTATGCTTGAATGCACAAATAGTTCATTAATAGAATAAAAGATGTTTATGAATATTATGTTTATTTATTGAACATTTCTTTTGAAGTTTAATTATGTAATAAGGAAGACGAATATATCTATTGCAAAGAAGGAAAAATTGGAGATAATATATCTACATATTGTATGTCATAAAATAAGATTATGATAAAATATGAATCTTACAAACAAAATGAGTCCCAAAATATGAGAGCCATATTTATACAAGTACAAAAGATAGATAGATAATTTACTATTCAAGTACCAAATACTTGCAGGCTCCAAAATAGATAGCTAGTTTATTAAACAAAAAGTAGCTGACAAAAAATTGATCATTCTTGAACATTTCATAATTAAGTTAACTTTTTCTCTTTTGATTTTGGTGATCAACTTAGTTGAAGACATTTGTGGTGATATTAAATCACATAAAGGCATATCAACTTCAGAAGTTTTTGATATTGGTCTCTTCATTTTGGAAATCTGGGGTGTGATTTGAGCTGAAGAAGTAATATTTATTTCAGTGTTACAAATTACAGCTCTATTATCATGTGATTAAATAAACTTAATAAGTGAAATACACAATAGATGAATATATTGAAAAAATAGATGTACACACTTTGTTATCAACTGCAGATAAAGAAATACACCCATCAAAAATGTTTTCTAAAAGTAACTGAGTGATTCAATTTGATTTGAATCCTGCAGAATGAAAAGTATCTTATAAGAGAAGCAGATATGTTTGCACTTTCTGTAGGTTACTATGTTATTGTTTTTTCAACAAACAAGATATTCCAACTTTGTAAAGCAAAAGATTGTCTTACAATTTTAGATGCAGAAACTGGTTGGGGTGCTTTTGATTGAATAGAATCCTAGCATAAATTTAAATGAATAAGAATAATCATTCATGTGTGATCCATATTATA
>JAOTIZ010000005.1:38817459-38829821 GCA_027123425.1 Erythroxylum panamense | reverse complement strand
GTACCGACCGGTACCGGTACAGTTCCGTTCCAGAGCCCAATCCGGTACCAAGTCCGGTACGGTATTCATAACATTGGCTCTTACTCCTTCCGTCCCTAGCACTTTATTTTTCTGAAAATCAATTGAAAATTAAACCCCCAATAAAGCCCTAATCCAAAATCCCCAAATTCTCGCTCTCTCCACTCCACACTCCTAAATCTCTTTTTACTCATCTATTTCCCCATTTTTTTCTGGCGCCGTCTTTGTTCTCACTCTACAATCGGGGGTTTTCGGCCCTCAATTTCATGCTTAGAGTTTCGTTCCTTCGATTTGTAGTTGATTTTCGACATGAAACGAGAGCTTGATTCTGGGGATGCTGACGATCGCTTCCAGTTGGCGAGTGGCGAGACTGCGACTCAGTCGAGTAAACGATTCAAGTTCGATAAGGTAAATGGCTACTTTGTTTATTCTCGCAAGTGTAGAGCTTGTGAGTTGTATGACATCGTGGATGCACAGAATGATTCAGTTGAGGAGTTAAAATTTTGTGCAAGTAATGAGATGGTGAGTTTGCATAGTGAGTGTGGAGTGTTGGAGAATCGTGGTAAAGAGAGTGTAGTCTTAGAGAGCCAAAGGGTTCATGGAGTCAAGGAAGGGAGCAGATTTGTTTGTGATCTAAGTGCTAATAATGTTTCTCACTGCGTTATGGAGATGGCGACTTGTAAAAACGAGGAAATCGGTGAGCCTCATGATGAGGGTCCGATTATGTTAATGTCTAAAAGTGGTAGTTCTACAAAGGGTAAGAAGAGGAAGAAGCTGAGTCGGTTTACTAGGTCCACTGTGAAAGTTAAAGGTGAGGCAGTGGAGGTTATGGTTAATGGGTTTGAAGCTATTGACGGTGAAGCAGTTTAAAGCGTTGATGTTGAGATGATTGCAGAGGGAAGTGCATTGGCTCCACCGAAGAGGAATTTGGAGTTGAAAATGTCGAAAAAGATTGCACTACAGACTACCTATGACGGTGAAGGAACTCTTTGAGACTGGTTTGCTTGAAGGGGTACCGGTGGTTTACATGGGTGGAAAAAAGGTACAATGTAATTTCCGCCCAAGCTTTCCTGTAATGGCCTCTTTCACTTTATAGAAGCTCATAAGCTTCTGTTTTCATGTTTGAGAATCTTAGTTCCAAGAATTTGGACTGCGCGGTATGATTAAAGATGCTGGCATTCTGTGTTCTTGTTCTCTCTGCAAGAGCCACAGAGTGAGTATGACTTCCTATTACAGTTTAGTGTTGCAATGTGGTTCAATATATCGACCATTTTATGATGGTTTTTTTCAATTAATTTAGGTCATTCCTCCGCAATTTGAGATTCATGCCATAAAACAGTATAGACGTGCAGGACAATACATTTGTTTTGAGAATGGTAAGAGCCTGCTTGATGTATTGAATGCTTGTAGATCTTCTTCTCTGGATTCTTTAGAAGCTACGATCCAAAGTGCCATTAGTGGTTTGCCTGAAGAAAAAACATTCACTTGTAGAAGGTGCAAAGGTGAGCTATTTGGTGATAGTTCTGTTGAAAGGTTAAATCATTTTATTATCACCTATTCCTTATTATTATCATTATTTTCAAACAACATAGGTACTTTTCCTTCGATTTGTGTTGGCAAAGTTGGGCCTTTATGCAATTCATGTGCAGATTCAAATAAATCCCATGGAAGCACAACTATTGAAACTAGTGCAACTGCCAGGTGTGCCCTTTGTTATTCTTTTGATGGTTAGTTGTTGCAATGATTCATTGATGCCTTTCCAGAATTATAGCTTATAAATGGTATAGTTTAACCAACTAGTGCCATTGAAATAGATGTCAGATGAGTTGCTTCTTCATTTTTTCCTATAAGGACTGATGTTATCCAAGTAACTCAGTGAATCATTTCAATATGACTTTTGTTACAATGTTGTAAATTATATGTGTGACACGACACTTCCTCTTATCCTATATCATATGCAGCCCTTTATGTCCGAATACCATCTGCAAGTAATGATGCAATCAACCTTATTACGGTCAGTATTGTTTGCAGTGGGTTTAGTCTTGTATTATTTTGGCCCTTCTTTTGTACAAGTTCATGTATGCTTTCCCTTTCTCATTGGTCTTGCCCTATATTTCTGGATATGCAGCCACTTTGTTCAGAGATCCCTGCAAAAGGCCTACAGCTGGAGAGGATGTGAAGGAAGATTGCCCAAAGGATGTGATAAACATAATTAGTGATAAATTTATTGTAACATATGATCTTTATTTAGTGACAACATTATTGTAACATATAACTTTCATATTTGTGACAAAATATGTTAGACAATAAGATCAACGATGTAATTTTTTTTTTACTAATAATGTAATTCTATTGTTGAATTGATATTTTTATTTGTGATAGTAATAAACACATTAGTGACAATATTTTTCTAAGAACAATTTTTCATTTTTATGACAATGGTGTTGACACTATTTCTTTAAAATATTAATGACCAAGAAGTAATGGACACTAATAAAAAAACACGAGTGACAAATATTTTGTCACTATTTTCAATTATTTTAGTGACGATAATGTTGTCATAATAAAATGAAATGTTGTTACGACTTTATTTGTCACTACTTTATATTATTTGTGTCAACAAATTTGTCATAAATATGCAAAGTTGTTGTGACCATATAATTTTGTCACACATTATATAAGTTTTAGTGTCGGTACTTTTGTCACAATAAAATGAAGTATTGTTACAACTTAATTTGTCACTATTTTATATTATTTGTGATAATAAACTTGCCACAAACATGTAAAGTTATTGTGACCATATAGTTTTGTCACAAATTTCACAAATTTTAGTGTCAGTATTTGTGTCACAAAAGTGTTGCATAATTGTGACCATATCTTAAATCATTCACTATTTTATTAGTGACGGAGGTATTTGTGACGGTAGGTGACGACTTCAAAAATTGGACACTATTAATAATAGTGACTAATATTACTGCTTTTAGTGACAACTTTTACTTTCACTAAAAATACAATTTCTTGTAGTGACAGGATAATCATCTTATATGAACTAATTGAATACTTTTATGTATCGATTCAACTTAACTGTTAAATTCAAATCAGACTAATTGAATTCAACTCAAATTAATGATTTAATATATTTATTTTAAATTATTAATTTAAGTTAAATTTGAATTATTTGAGTTAAAATTAAAAGTTGAGTTAAGTTACTATTTTAATGATATTTAATTAGCTTACGTCTGATATTCATATTTGCATATTTTATTGTTATTTTTTAATCCAATCTAAGAAAATGAATTTTTCTAAAAAACTAATAGGAGATTTTTCTAAAATTATTTCTTTTAACATTGACTTGAAATTTCGGTATTCAAGTCAAGACAACCCATTGCCAACTTTACGTAAAGTTAGTTCAAATCTCTTATCCAATAAAAAAGCCCTAAAGATAAACATATCTTAAGCCTAGATGAAGACATTTCTTCTCCTCAGTCTAATCAAAATTTTAAAGACATATATACCTCGAATTCATACGACGTCAATAAACGTTCCAGATTTAGAATCACTTTTCCACTGCTGACAAAACTTTAAGGTCTGAAAATATCTTAATATTATTTTCCATTATGATGCATGCAACAGTTTTTGTGGGGTGATTTTAATAAATATTTGCAAATTGAATGCTTCAAAAAATCGTATTACTTCTTCTTTGTCAACCTTGTGGTTAATACCGCGCACTAGTTAAAATTTAAACTGAAGTCTATTACAAGCAATTTCCAAAAAAAATGACAAGTATCCGAGGGCTACTTTATTTTCGAGCTATCTCCTTGCTACTTTTGTTCATAGTTTAAGAAGATGATAATTTAGTGATGAGAGGATAAGGATTTGAGCTTACTCTTCCCAATTGTCAATCTACTATGTGAAGAAAAACAACAACTTTAAGCATGACTTGTGAAGTAAACTTTATCCTTTTCTTTTCTTTTTTTGTCCCCTTTACCACGAAGGAGAACAACCATTGTTGAGAATTGAGGCACCTTCTAAGTTTTACCCCATCGAGGTGTCCACAAAATGAAGTACTATCATTTTCTTCGAAGGTAAATAAAAACTTAAGGTTTATACTATCTTCGGTTGTTGAAATAAGGGGCCTGTGATATTAATGCTAAATAAGGACTCCATTTCGAATTTGAAAAATACATGGGCTCAGAGTGGACATTTAGACGTAAATGTACATATTGGATTTCCGATGGAGACGGAAGGTTAATTTTTGGACATGCATTGCTCTTGGAAGAAGCCAGGTGACTGGCAACTCAGATAACTCGCATCACCAAATTACTCCTTTTGACAACCAAAAAAAGAAAACGTAATATGATAGGGGAGGCATACCATCATCTATTTTTAAATGTTTGGGGGAGGGCTATCATTATTAAATATTGGTGTGCACCTTATCAAAACGTGCATCTTGGAAACCCAAAAATATGTACTTCCAACTAACTAGAGCCAAAAACACCCAGTCAATGTTTTGGGGGTCCCTAAGGTACAAAAAATGTGACAGCAACCCTTTGATGGAAGCCACACATTAAATGCCAACCCAACCGATAATAGTCCATTACTCGCCTTCCGGTTACTCGTATGCAAAAACTCAGATGAGTGGACAAGTATTTCAGACAATTAAGATATTCCAGGCGACCAATCCACATTATTCATACAACGCTCGAGTTCCTTTAAGAAATAAAGAGGCTTTCCTACCACCAGCCAGTTTTGATTTTTTTTTTTTTTATACCTTCGAAAGACAATGAAAACCACTAGTCTTTAGTACCAGTCCTATCACACCACGAACAAAAATCAGACACAAAAGAAGAATCTAACATTTTAAGCATAAACCAAACATTAACAAAATAAGTGATAGGCAATTCTTTACCTTGTCTGTACATTAAAACAAAGGATCACTTAATTTCTATCTGCTCTAACCCAGTTCATCTAATCTACATGCACCCTGCTTCCAAACCCTTATTGACCTTCGTCAAGAAACAGAGATGATGCTGTCCCCATTATTGAAGCTTGACATCGCCTGAAAAGCTGAATGCCTCGAAGACGATTCCGTCTGATTAGATGGCAATGATAGCCTCAGGGTCAACGGTGATGGCTCAGCTGTTGGCTTCAAATCTAAGTTAAGATCACATATAGGGGAAGCACGAGAAACTGGGGGAACAGGAATGGGACGGACGAGAATACTCGGTGACTTGATGCCTTGATTGCCTCGTCCTAACGATAGGTTTTCCATTGGATTCTCAATTGGGACAGGTAGCACAACGGAGC
Source organism: Erythroxylum panamense (assembly GCA_027123425.1). Lineage (NCBI taxonomy): Eukaryota > Viridiplantae > Streptophyta > Magnoliopsida > Malpighiales > Erythroxylaceae > Erythroxylum > Erythroxylum panamense. Next base: position 38,824,496 of record JAOTIZ010000005.1, on the reverse strand, counting down.
TGGTAGCCATAGGGAAGGACGGTATCGCAGAGAAACTGGTAGTTTCCGGTGGTGATGGAAGGGAGGACGAACATGCCGGAGATGAGTTGCTATTTTTCTTATTGGCCTGTTGAGATTTAGGAGCTTGCTCTTCTTCCATTGGAATTGTACTGACCTGATAATTAAAGAACGCAATCTGCCAGTATTATAATTTAACGATCGAGTTTCAACAATCCAAAATCTCAATAAAATTATTAGCCGTGTGAGATCAGGATAGTAAACCAAATAACAAACATAAAAATCAAAACTTCACATAAGATTTAGCTATTTACTCAATTGATCCCAACAGGAAGTATCTGTATACAAGTCAAAAGACACCAACTAAACTGATTAAACTTTCCCCGAAACAAACAGAAAATTTTCATTTCTTATAGGGTTGACCAATTAAGAAGGTACAGCAAAACAAGGGAGGTGATGGTTACCGAGTCAGTGGTGATATCAAAAAGGCTAGATCGGCGACGGCGGCGGTTGAGATTAGTTCGCCGGAGGAAATACTTCTGTGCATGGCTCGCAACCTGCGTAGGAGTTCGAGTCTTCACGAAGTTTCTAGAAATTCCTCTCCAATCTCCTTTCCCTACTTTCTGTAATCCTACCAAGAACAGCTTATGCTCTTCCTCCGTCCACGGCACTCCTTAAAAAAATCAATTAAAACCAATAATTGCTAATTAACACAAAATTCTTAATCAGGAGAAAAAAAACTCAACAATCTCTCTTGAAACTATAATCACCTGATCCAGAAATGAAGACTAAAATTAACACCAAAACAAAAAGATTTATCGAAGATAGAGCTAACTAACCTCGCTTGCGCTCGCCACGAGTGCTGGAGGAGTGAGGAACGGCGTCATCGGCTGAGGCGTAACCGCCATCATCCTTTCCCCTGTTACTGACGTTGATACCGCTTCCGTTCTCCTTACTACTCTCACTATTGTTAGCGTTGTTATTTATCTCCAGAGGCTGTTCGTACTGAGAGAGGTTATTCAAACTGACGCTTTTCCTCATCGAATCAACCACAACTCTCACTCCGAAAAGCATGATCTCTCCGGCACCGCCGCACGTGCTAGCCATGTTCTGTTCTCCGAGAAGCGACTGAGGTAGAGAGAGAGAGAGAGAAGTGATGCGTCTTCGAAGACTCAGTGCTTCGTCGAGTCAGTTATTTGGGAAAGATAAGTCGAAGCGTACAATTTATAATTAATTTAAGATGAATACATTCTCTCTTATAGTCAGTCATATTAGTTATTACTCTATAGAGATATAAAGGGGAAAAGGGATATACGTGGCATCTTCGTATTCGCTGGTCTGATCTGTTATCCAATGGTTGCGTGTGAGTACTCTTCACCTGCTCCGCGGTAGTAGCAAGTGGTATTTGATTGATATTACATGAATGATATTACATGAATGGTTATGATTTAATCTTTTTGAAGATGCATTATTTTGTAATGGATAAGAAATTTAATGTTATCTTCTTATCATTTATATCTGGTTTTTACTGATATCATTAATCTTGCAAAGCATAGGGACTAATATCTTAGATCAACTTGCTTATTTTTATACAATTACACTTAATAGAAATTACGATTCGGATACTATATCATAATTAAGTATAAAAACATTCATATCTGGGTAATTGGTCAACAACTTGAGTAACACCTTTGAACCGTCCAAGTTCTGAGGGGCTGGCGCATGGAGAAAAGAAGTTTTTTAAAGGACAAAGGCACATGAGATGAAAGTGCCGGAGGAGTTTCGAGGAATTTAATATCTCACCAAATCCAATCCAATCCTCTTGCCCTTTCATTATCTAAGTCGGCTGAATCAAGGCAAAATTATTTTTTTATTACATTGGGTATCCTAAGCTCCTATGACCTCACCTCAAGAGTTTAGAGGATATAAATCTAGAACTTCAAGATCCCTCAGGTTCCTACGTAGCCTGTACACTTCTGCGCACAAAGAGTCTTCACACACTCTAGATTGTTTAGCTGATGATTGATCACTGGCTTCCTGCTGCTCAGCATCAGGTTCCCATCAGCCCCAGATTTTCTAACAGCTCAACTCCCACACTGTCGCTGGAAGCGAGACGTTCGTAATTGATCCGATCAAGGAGCTTTGCTCAGGGAGCTAGAGGATCATCAATAAAAAATATGTCTATTTCTCTTCCTTTGACGTGACTCGAACTCAAAACCTCCTTAAAAAGGAGAGCCTTAAGTGAGAAATCTGAACCAATTAATCCACCCCTCGTTGTTTGGCAAAACTAATTTTGTCCGCTCAGCAACATGACTTTACATATAAACATTTCTCAGATTATTCATTTGTCGTTTATGTTGTTACCTAGCCCACACTTAATCCTGCATCCCTATATATTTACGTATAAGTTCTTTATTATAAAACAATTGTCACTTCAACCTTATATCTTTTTAGGTTGAAGTGACATTATTAAATAATTACCCGCAAACTTTGTAAAATATACAAAAAAAAGAAATATAAAGTAAGGATATATTTTATTGGCAGAGGGTGTTATGGGGTGGAATATTGTTTATTAACTATTAAGGGGAGGGAGGTTATGGGTTGTAATGTTCCCTGCGAGAGCACAGAAGGTTGCATGTGGGGTAAGAGCATCCCCTATTATTTTTCTGGTCCACTGAGAGAGAGAGAGAGAGAGGATATTTTTGTTTAGTGTTAACATGGGAGCTGTGCTTGCATAATCACCCTCGATGGTGGCCTGGTGGGGGATGGGTGGTGTGTATGGACGTGAGTGTTTTGGTTTTTTGGTTGGATAAGCTAAGATAAGGTTCTGTGGGCTTCCACCATTTTCATTTTTGTTTTGTATTTTCCTACCCCCCTCAATCACCCGCTTTGACTTAACAAGCCAATCGCATAACCATCTGATATTTGATTTGATGGTGAAACTTGGTGGTCTCTGTTGAAAGATGCTCCATGCATGAACCATTCTGAAAATTGAGTTTATTAATCTAAACGTTTCAATATTAAGTCGTAATCATAAACTTGTTTTTCAATTTGATGACTTAAGATAGTGTATCGAAAGTGAAAATATATCAAACTTATAAATATATATTAAATCAAATGTATAATTTAATTTTAATTTATAACTACAATTTTAAAAATTCACAACTATAAGTTTTATTATTATAAACAAATAAATAAAAGATCTAATAATGCATATTCCGATATTTTTTTCTTATAAAGACAAATCTATAATCGTTAACTTTTTTTAAACATATTTAGTGCGTGTTTGGATGAGCTTATATCAGTAAAGCTCTTTTTTTAAAAGAGCTTTTCTAAAAAGTCAATTGACAATTTAAATATAAATTAAAAAATGATTTTTTTGAATAAGCTTCATACAGTAGACTGTTTAGAAACATAAAAATAAAAAGTACTTTTATTAATTTTAACTATATTTCATTTTGTAATAAAAATTATTTATGCAGATAAATATTATTTAAAGTATATTAAACAATATCCAAAGTACAATATATTAATTATTATATAATTTTAAATCATATGAAACATAAATGAAAATATATCTAACCAAATTTTTTTATATAGATTATAATGTAAGTAAAAATAATATAAAAAATAAATATTAAAACATATTAAAAAGCTAAATAATATTATATAAATCTCAAAATAAACGTGAAGATGAGTTTGTGGGTATTGTGAAAATTATGTGTAAAATATAATGACAAAAGGGACTAAAAAAGAGGCTCATTAATTTATTTAAAAAATCTACCTTAAAATGTGCTTTTTGTAAAAAAAACTTCAAATTTGAGCTTTATAAAAAGCTATATTTTGACTGTCAAAAAAGCTATATCTACTAAAAAAAAGTGATTTTTATTTTACAACCAAACAATCATTTTTCTTAAAAAAAGTTTTTAACGGTGAAAAAAAGTGCTTATTCACTTTCAAAAAACTAAACCAAACAGACACTTAATAAATTTTACAAGAACGCAACTAACAATAAATCATGTATTGAATAAGTTGCAAATTTAATCAAGTGATTGTTGTCTAACCAATAAATCACTCCTATTGTATTACTGACTTAATAAGTTAAACAATAAATTTAAAAGATTCTAATTTCAAATACTCAACTAAATTATTTAAATATTATATATATAAATTAATTCTTATTCACAAGATTTAATAAAAATGTTTCTTTTATTGTTTTAACGATATTGATATTAAAATTTCATTTTAATCTCTTAAAGGTAAAATGAATATCATAAATCACTACATATTTATTACAAATATTAAAAAAAAACTTTATTTAAACTAATTATATCGTAGATAAATAAATTGCTTATAATAAGGACGGGTTTTTCAACAGCGCCGATAGTGGCCTCGAAGTCATCATTTTTAACTTGCGAACCATATCCTTTCGGTAGTGGGATGAATCAAAGCTGAATCTTTGTCCCAAAAGGGAATTCTTGATGGCCAAGGAAATGGGCCATGCTATACTCTATATAATATATATTCGATACGAAATTTATTTCTTCCGACAGCACAATAGGTAACATGATAAGGTAAAAGCGGCTTTGGATGTAACTTTAACCTCATAAATATCACGAAGGAAGGACATCAAAATTGAAAACTAGCTAGTGAGTAGCGACTTCCGACGAGGGCGCTCGCGGTAAGCTCACATCCTTTTACTAGGGATCCAAATCCTTTTATCAACGAGAAACATCATTCCTTTTGATGATATGAAAGCATAAAGGGAACCCGCCGTTAGTATAGTTTTCTTTTTTTGGAAAAACGTCAACAAAGTATAAATTCGGTTCACACACGTCGTAAAAAGTTCGAAAATATATAGGCTCATTTTTAATTAGTAAAAAAGTTATTTTCAAATGACTAATAAGAAGAAAGAAGAAGAAGAAATAATAATCATAATAATAAATAAACAAAAAAACAAATAATTAATTTAATTAATAAATACTTAGGAAATAAAATATAAAATAAGTAATAAACTAAATACTATCAAAAAGAATAAATAAATAAATACTAATAATAATAATAATAATATATCATGATTTATTAAAATGCATATCCACATATTTTTGTTTGTAAAAATAATGTTAATAGTTGATAAAATGTATAATCTTCGTATAATGTATAAGAATTCTCGTTTTTTAATATAAAATTGTAATTAATTGATAAATTTTAGCTGAATTTTATATTAACTTATATAAATTAGATATATTTAGAATTGAAAGTTTGAATATTAATTGGTAAAATCACTAATCATAGAGAAAGTTTAAGACAAGATTTTGAAACTTTATTAAATAACCCGCTGGCAAGTTGTAGAAATAATTTTATTGTTTCTGAATATTTATATATTTTTATACAACTTGTTGAGATAGTTATTTTTTATTGAATGAATTATTATTGTTTGATTATAAAATAGTATTGCCCAATTAAAATACCAAATTCGTATATGTTTAATTATTCTAATATCTGTAATAAATAACAAAATTGATTATAGGTAAATTTTCAATTTATTTTATGAGAATATATATTTATTTATGTGTTTATTGATTAAATTGATGGTCTTTTCTTTTCTTTAAACTGATAAAAATAAATACATTTTCAATTTCATAAATTATGATACGTAATATTATGAGATAAAGGTTTAAATACATTTAATATTTTTTATAATTAAAAGATATTTAAAACATATTAAATAAAACTAAAATTAAAGTTCCACCATTAAATTAAACTCAATATTTACTAAATTTTAGTTTAAGAATTACTATCTAATTAGCTACTTTACTATTAGATGTTTTGTTACTTTTGTAAATTTGTTATTTTTGAATATAAATTTATTTTAAATGTTATAATACTAATCAAAATAATAATAAAAATCGGTATAAGTGTAAAAAAATTTAATTTATCTCAAATCTACCAAAAAAGATAAATCCTCACGTTAATCTTGCTGACATTAGACCGATCCGCATGACATACTAATCACCCACCTATACTCCGTTGCAACAATATTGCGAGTCTTCGAAAGTTTTGTGATCGCTCTTACACGTCACATTAAGATCGTCGTCAACATCCGCCACCTTGAGCCCTAATTAGAATGCACCTTTCAAGTTGATGATGCAGCCTGTGGTTATACAATTATCTCCAAAGCCACCTCGTGTGGAAATTAGCATTACCTATTAATGGAAATATATCATTTCCAAGCTTCCCATATTTGTTGTCTTCCTCATTTCATGCAATCTTGTATCTATTTCTTTATCTTTAGTTATGTATATATAGAATCTTTGTAAACAGATTACGTATGAAGAACATTCAAAAATTCAAACAACATTTTATATCTAGCTGAGGTAACTTTCAAAACACTTCTCAAATCAAAAGATGCTACGAATGTAATGATGAGGGGAATATAGCTTCACATTGTCGAAAGAAAATTTTTTGTGTGTATTGTAAGAAACCAGGACATATACTTCTTGACTGCCGCCGTCGTCTTACCCAACGTGGCCGTCTTGGTGTATTTTCTACCACTCCTCAGCCACACCAGACTGCTACTCATACTACTCTTGCACAGCAATCATACACGGACGTTGTTTCAACTTTTGATCCGCATCAACAGAACGATATGCATAAACCATACATTGCTTCTTCTTTTCTTCAAACGCAGGCCTAACCCACAGTCCAGCAACATATGGCCTCTTCAGCACACGCTCCCATAGACAATTGTGATCCCACCTCGCTTATGAAATTGATTCAAGAGTCAGTAGCAGTTGCGCTAAATTCATTAACCTCTCAATACCCAGGTAATCAAATAATAATAATACTTCTGCTTGGTTTATAGACTCAGCATGCTCTAGCCATATGACAGGGGATATTGAATCCATAAGCAATATGATTCCTATAACTTCTCAACAACAGGTTATTACGGTCAATGGCCATTGTTAGCCCCAAATTTTTTTTTAAGGTTAAGCATGATTAGATTATTTAAGTAAGTTAAGATTAGCATGAATTGAATT
>JAOTIZ010000005.1:38769383-38780254 GCA_027123425.1 Erythroxylum panamense | reverse complement strand
GTTGTTATTAATAATTTTCTATAGCGACCATTATAGTTGTCGCTAAAATTGTTAAGTTTGGTTGTTATATTATTATCTATGAATTGTAAGTTTTAGTGATCATCTATAGCCACCAAGTATTAATTGGTCGGTAAAAAATATACGTAATTTATATATTGCAACCAAATAATTTTTGGTTGTAAAATGTATATAATTAGCAACCATTTTATTATGGTTGCTGAGAATTTAGTTGCTGAAACCAAATTTTCTTGTAGTGAGTCTAAAACCAAAGGACAGAAAAGGAACTAGAAAATAAAAGGAAACAACAAACTAGTGGCCGGGCGAACCATCTATACACCCTTAGAAAATGAATATACACGCTGATATGGGACCAACCATGACAATTCTATTGAGTGTTACATTAGTAGTCAATTGAAATATTTCAAGTTAAATTCTTGTTAATGTAATATTCCTGGTACGTTCTAATAAGATTGTCTTATATATTTATTTTTCTATTTTATATATTTTAGATTTATTTTATATTATATAGAAAATTATATATTATATAATAATAATAATAATAATAATATAGATTTAAACTATCGATATCGCAATAAAAGAGAAGTCAATATAATGAAAAATTTATAGTGGATGAGTCTTGAAACGAGACATAAAACTCGGAAGTTCAATAAAAAAAATTCTTGTTTTGACTAAATGGTTATAGACGAGTTGATAATTAATTCCAATTTGCCTCAACTAGTTTCCCATTTAGCTTAAATACTTTCTTAGTTTGTTTTCAATTCCATTTCCTAGTTGCATTCTGTAAGTAGCCTAGCCTGTTATGAACGTGAGAAGTTAGCTCCGATGTCAACCAACTATCGCCTGTAGATTAGTTGATGTTGAATTCATTCCTCCCTAATTCTTCTTATTGATATTGCAAGTTGACATCAATTCTTTTCTTCTTGTTCTCTCTACTCTAGAATTCCATCTTTCCATACTTATTTCTTAGTTACTAAATACTAGACTTGTCTTACACTACACATATACGTAACTGCTCAAAGGCAAACTAATCACCAAGGTCATGATATAAAAACGCAATAAACAAAAGATATGCAGAAAATTTGGCAAAGCATAATGATATCCAACAATTGTATACCTATTTATGCTCCACAGGCCTTGCACACAGATCAACAAAATATAAATAGTATTTTAAAAATTACCTGCAATTTGCTAACTATGATTTAATGCTAGTGTTGAAGGAATTCAAGCATTCATAAAATTAATATAAGGCATAGACCTCCATTGTAGGGTACTCAGAATTGAAACTTTTACATCATTCATTTGGACGTTTTTCTATCTTCTGAATCAATAGTTATAAATTAAAATTTTCTATCTGAACATCCTTTGAGTTTCAATATGTCACTCTCCATTTTCTTCTGCCCGTCAATTGTAATTCGTAAACTGATATGTCATGTAAACTAGGAATGCACTATATTGCTCTCGCGTCCTTTCCATGAAATATCCCCCTCTTTGGCTAGTTTTGAATTTACTTTGTTGGTCTCAAGTCACGGTAGGACAGCACTGTATTGTATTTTTGTTTGTAATATTGGAAACCAATTTGGGTAACCTTTGACTTTCCTCAACCCTTCACCACCCATGTGTGATTTGTACTCATGATGTCATAAACATGCAACAATGAGGTATCCATTATCCACAAATTTGGGTCATTTTTGTTCTTTCTGGTGTCTTTATTCTAAAATTAAGCACTCATGGTAAGTATGGGGATGAGGACATGACATCCAAATGAGAAAAATGCCAAACCAGTCCTCTTTTTGTGCACCCTAAGAACACAAAGACACATGCTAATGCCCCTTAGAACTCAAAGCCACCCTATTGCACGTCTGGCCATGTCATTGTTGTGTTTCTGTTACATTAGTAGTACACTTCATGTACAATAATATGCTTATTTTCTATTAAGATTTCTATTTAAACAAAAAATAGTTTTCCTATTTAGCTTAATTCTTTTCCTAGTTTTTTGGAATACTTTTGCAACAGAAATTCTTCTAGCCTCTAATAGATAGAGGAGCTTGAATTCAATTTAAAGTTTTTTCTCATTGACTAATTGATCTTCCCCTTCCTCTCAATTCTTCTCTCTTATTCTTTTCTACTCTTTGTCTTTTCTCCACTTAGATTCCATCTTTTCTTCTCTATTTCATCTATTGATTTTTATGTTTATAGGATATGAACTACTTCATACATATACATAATTGTTGAATTGCAAGCTGATTACAGAGGTCATGTAATGTAAATACATTGGCAAAGTAAATGATACCGAACATCATATATCATAGAATGATTCAGTCTGACACACAATTGAACAAAAAATTATGAAAAGTATTCTAAAATTTACTTCTTTTTGGAAGTTATTCTAAATTTTACTTGCAATTCACAAATTATGATTTATTCTAAATTTTACTTGCAATTCACAAATTATGATTTATTCTAAATTTTACTTGCAATTCATCAATTATGATTTCATACTTGTGTTTCATGGACAGAGCTCCATTGTAAAGTGAATGACAAAGCTGAAATTATCAAGAACTTTTATAAATTGCTTCTTACCAATTCAGACATGGAGTAAGATTAAGTATCATAGAAATTTGACGGCAGTCATGGTGAAGCAGCGTGAAGAAGTTAACAGCTTCATCAGTCTTCAAGCTGCCCTACCTTATAGTCCTTTGTGAAGTAGCAAGGCATGTAACTGGGTAAGTGGCAAAAATATCCAAGTTTTGATAGAGTTGGGTCAGTAGCAGGAACGACTAGAGCTATGAATGATATACTAATATTAATGCACCTGTACACATATGTAGAAAAATGACTCAAAATATATTACCTTACACATGGAATGAGAAAAAAAAATCCATTAGTTCCTCTTTAGTTAGTGAATGCCTCAACATATCTACTTGTTCTTCTTCAAGACGCATCTTTCATGTATTCTTGATTCCCAACCAAAAGCAAATGAATTAAAAAGTTGCTATTCTTGATGCAGTTACTGGCATCATTGCATCAGCATTGGAAAGACTTCCCTTTTTACTTTTTCAGGAGAAAATTTCATTCACTATCATGCTAGAATTTTTATTTTATTTATCATGTTTGGATTTTTTTAAAAGGTTGTTTAAAATACTAATTAATCCATATAAGCTGTACAAAATTTATACATTTTTTTTAAATTAGGAAGGATATAAAAATTTTAATTTCTAGTCACTTGGAAATTTCTATTAAGTAGAACCCCAGTTCTCATTTAGCATTAATTTCTACGACCGCTCAAAACTTGTTCATGTTCAAGCTATCAAGGAATGGTCCTAATTTCTGAGTTGTCTTTCATTTGTCTTTTGCCATAATGAATGAAAAAGAGGGCCAATGATAAGCCCAGACGATCCCAATGAGTACAAGAAAAACTCAAGATATATGGTATAATTGTGGAAGCCATGAGAACTTTAAGGAATTGCTAAATGAGTGGGACTATCAGACACATTGTATGGTTAGGAATGAGTCAATGGAATTGTCAGATGCATTGTATGGTTAGGAATGAGTCAATTAGTTGTTAGCTAATAATCTGGGGATGTGAATAAGTGTGAGCTATTTAGTAGTGCCGTTGGAATCTGAGTCCCAAGTAGTTGTGGTCGTATGTTAAGAATTATGCAATAAGAAGCGTGTGTATTTTTTTAAAGCAAATTTCTATGGTATACTCTCACCCGAAGTAAAATTGCTTATATAAGATTACTGAAGCTTGGATTGGGACCTATTATTAGCATCAAAGTTGAAAACTATGGCTACCAATAAAGAACACATTGAAAACTTGGAAGCTAAGTTTAGGGAGTGGCATGAGTCGGATGGAACTTGGTCTTGGTGACAAATTCCAACACATAGAAGACGCCATCAGTAAGCTATACGAGGTTATGCTCTAGAAAGATGGATCCAACATCAACAATAGTGCTCGTAATAGTCATTTCGTAACAAAAACGAAGAGTTCAAGGACAACAAAGAGGGGGACATCCACTATTTTCTTCCAGCTTGGTCAAACTCACATTTCCAAAATATTCGGGAAATGATCCTGTGGAATGACTCAGCATAGTGGAACAATTTTTCATGTTCCAAGGCACCATTGAAGCTCAAAAGGTTACATTAGCCTCATTTCATCCTGAAGGAGCGGTGAACTAATGGTGGTAATGGCTAAGGTTGGCCTATAAAGAAGAAGAAAAGGATGTCACGTGGCCAATTTTTAAAGAACTTTGGGCTTGATTTGGGCCCACAAAGTGTGAGGATTCTGATGAAGCACTATCCAGAGTGAAACATGCAGGCTCTTTACGAGACTATCAGAGAGAATTTGATAAGTTAGGGAATTTTGTGTAAGGGTAGACACAAAAGGCCCTAGTTGGAATGTTTATGGGAGGCCTCAAACTAGAGATTTCAGAAGGAATCCAAATGTTTAAACCTAAAGAATTGAAAGAAGTGATTAGCTTAGCACGAATGGAGGATGAACACTTTACTCACCAGCCGAAATTTACAAGGCCATCACAATCCAACCGCACCCAAGGTAACCTTATTTCTCCTACAAAAGCTAATCCAACCTCTCCTATGAAGTGTTTGACTTGGGACGAGATGCAATGACGACGAATTCAAGGTCTTTATTTCAACTAGGATGACAAGTTCATTGCGGGTCATAAATGTTGCAAACCTCATATCTTGCTATTGGACGACAACTTCAATTCAACTATTGAAGGTGACAAGGAGGAAACTGCAGCCGTGATACAAGATGAACCTGCAATATCATTACATACACTAACTGGGTGGTTCACTCCACGACCCATGAGAATCACTGCAAAAATTAGGGAATCATAAAGTGATTTTCCTTATTGATAGTGGATCTACTCACAATTTCATAAGTGAAAAATAACTACAAGATTGCAACTTCCTGTTGTACCAACTGAACCATTCACAATACAAGTGACTAATGGAGCTCCATTGAAATGTCAAGGGCAGTTTAAACATGTTAATATGCTACTCCAAGGTATTCCTTTTTCTCTTACATTTTACGTTTTCCCACTCATCGAGTTAGACTTGGTGTTATGAGTTCAATGGTTGGAACAATCAGGCACAATAGTATGCGATTAAGGCAAAATGAGAATGGAATTCTAATGGGATAACAAAGCTGAGAAACTTCAACGAAAAGATGGTCAATCCAGCTAAGTGGTGTCTATGCAAGCTTTTTCAAAGGAATTGCACTAAGGAAATGGAATGTTTGCTATTTGTTTTCAAAATAAAATAGAAATGCCACAAGATGGGGTTCATCCAGACATGCAGCAATTATTGCAAGATTTTGGAGACATTTTCCAAGAATCAAACCAACTTCCTCTTATCAGAGAAATTAAGCATCGCATCACATTTAAAGAGGGAACCGAGCCCATTAATGTGAGACCTACATATTATAAAGCTCTTAATGTTATCACCATCAAGGCCGATTTCCAATGCCTATCATTGATGACATGTTAGACGAATTTTATAAGGAAACCTACTTCACTAAATTATACTTAAGAGCCAGTTACCATCAAGTACGAGTACATCCGTCTAATATTCATAAAACAATATTTCGCATTCATAATGGTCATTAGGAATATTTGGATGCCTTTTGGTATATGTAATGGCGCATCTACTTTTCAAGCTATTATGAATTTTATTTTTCATCCATATCTTCATAAATTTGTGTTAGTTTTCTTTAACAATATATTGATTCATGGTTCATAAGGCTTTTGAAATATTATGGCAACACAAGTTCTTTGTTAAGCTTAGCAAGTATGCTTTCAGGCAACAAGAATTAGAATATATGAGTCATATTGTTACTATCCAAAGAGTAAAGGTGGACCAAAAGAAAATTAAAGATGTGTTAAATTGGTTTAGGCCTACTAATATTTCTGAGTTGCGTGGTTTCTTAGGCCTAACAAGTTATTACAGGAAGTTTGTTTGTGACTGTGGACTTTTGGCTCGACCACTTACCAATTTATTAAAAAGGGCCAACTTAGTTGGAGTGATGAATCTAAAGTTGCTTTTGCGGCTCTCAAGCAATCCATGATCACCACACCAACACTTTCTATGCCAAATTTCAATATTCCTTTTATTATCGAAACTGATGCCTCGAAAGAGGGTATTGGTGCAGTGTTGACTCAACAGGGCAAGCCAATAGCCTTCATGAGCTGAGCCTTAGGGCCATCCAAGAGATCCTGGTCAACATATGCTAGAGAAATGCTTGCAATTGTCCAAGCTATCTAAACATGGAGACCATACATCATAGGTAAACAATTCTTCATTTAAACAGATCAATGCAGCATCAAATATTTTTTAGAGCAATTTATCGTAACTCTGGAGCAACAAAAATGTAGCACTCCAATCTCGCAAGACGTATACCCGACATCTGGAGTGATATCTAAGTATGTACACCGTAAGAGTGGCATGCTACCTCAGTCAGCCAGTGAAATCTCATTACAATTTTTTTTCAAAACAACACACATAGACTGAAATCAATAATCAAATCAAGCCCACTCTTATACATAAATGTTTTCAATCGCAGAATTATAATCATTAAACAACTCATCGGAATTAAACTAGTCACTTGGGCCTATTACAGATACAAACACTTATAACCATAATGTTAGTACACTACAAAGTCATTTACAAACATTTCCAATTTGGAAAGTTATTACAAAGCAGAAATGTTTAAATACACATTGTACAGACATTGCAGAATACACAATTTGATACGAAAATAAGAAAAATAAGCGCAGACGCAAACTGATCCTAACATTTATCTCTTACTTGAATACGGTGGTTATACTCCCGTTTGCATAACCGGTAACTCTTCTGAGCCTAAAAAAATATTGCAAATTTTGGGTGAATTTTACAAACTCAGTGAGTGACCATCCTCGGTGGCTCACTCAATCATATAACACATACAGGTCATATAATCACATCATTCACGTCAATTCATTTATAATCATGTTAAATCACTAACATTTCACATTCATGAAAGCACTTCATTCACATCTTTTCATTTAGCACATAACATCACATGTCACTTTCAGAACTATCATACCGATCATTTCATTTTTATGAAATACTCATATCACTTATAAATGCAATGCACATGAAACTCACTTTTATTTCTTATTTTGTTATGATCGAGTACCTTTTTACTAGCTCATATCCCTTGTGGATACTAAGCTGGCCCATATCCCTTGTGGATATCGAGCTGTATCAGATAATATCTCATATCCCTTAGTGGATACCGGGTACATTCACAACTGAGCCTGAGGCTCTTTTCACATTCTGAGCTTTAAGCTCTTTTTCTTTGGCGACTCCGATCACAACTACCTTTTTCTTTCATGCATTCATGAAATGAAATGCATCAGTCACATATAATCAAACATTCACTTTCTTTCACTTTACACATGTCATCGGACATTAGTTCGGAATTCAACATTTAAGTTGAGAATCATTTTTTCATTCATATGTATAGTCACATTTTTTTGTAACTAGGTCTAGCATTTAACAATCAAGTTAAGGTATCACATATTTCATCCAATTCACATTCAAGTAACACTTCAATATTTCATTCATGCATCAAAATTCTTAAACCTTCAATGTCCGGAATCAGTATACGCACAATCACATTCATTAGTAATTCCATACAGAATTTAAACATAACAAATAATAAGTAAGACCATCTAACTCGACTCACAGTACGCTCTAGATTAGCATTAACTTTCATGATCTGAAAATGTCTGAATACGGATGTTTATCCTGCTCATCAAAATTGTGCAATACACACGTTTTGCACACATTAATAATTGTATAATACAAGTATTAATTTATGCACAAATATGTATATAGCCTATGTACAATGCATGCTCAATGACAATCCCAAGTATATTTTCAAATTTCATAAATTAAGCACATTCTCATTTTTAGCATTATTTGTTCTCATAATATTAAATTCTTATTCACGTTTACTTGATACCCATTACTCATCTCCTTTGAATCACAACTACAATCATATGAACATCTTTCATTCCCATTACATTCATGCCTTTGGTAATTTATTACCAACAATTCATTCACTGTAACACCCCACTCCTGCATGACCCGAACCCGACATCAACGGTGATATCCGAGTTCGTGCCCTGCGAGGGTGACATGCTACATCACTCAGTCAAAACTCGGTAAAAAAGTTTTTAAAAACACAAACATACACTATGCGAAAATCAATTAACATACACAATCACCAATAAATATAGTGGCCACGAGGGCCCTTGTTATAAATACAAATTAATTCAATCTATTGACTTTACAATTTGACCGAATCATTTGTACAAAAATACAGAAACTATGATTTTTACACAGAATTTATCATACACTAATGTAGATGCAAACTGATCCCGACCTCTTTTCTCACTCACACGCGGGTGCTATACGCCCGTTACCTAACGGAGTATTCTTCTGAGTCCTAAAAAATAATTGCAAATTTTGGGTGAGTTTTGTAAACTCAGTGAGTGACCATCATCGATGGTTCACCCAATCACATAACACAGTGCACATTTACAATATTCATATTCAATACATTTACTTATTTCTATTATGCATATGCAATGCACATGAGACTCACTTTTCAATTATTAATTTGTTGTGACTGAGTGCCTAAACTGTCCCATATAGGGCTCATTAATAACTGTCCCTTATCCTATTGGAGGATACAGGGCTCATTAAATGTTGAGTCGGAGGCTCTGAATCACTTATGAGCTCGAAGCTCATTTCTACTCATTGAGCTTAAAGCTCTGATCGGTCGTGACTCTGGTCACAACATCCATTATATTTCATACACTTATGTCATGTAATGTATCAGTCACATCTACTCACTTTCCCATGTCATCGGACAGTAGTCCGGCATCCAAACACATTTATTTCACATAAGCATCAAGCATGTTACCTTTCACTCAATCAAATATATGTAAACAAATGAATATGAAATGCCCATGTGACACTTTTCAAATTATTACGGTATTGTGACCGAGCGCCTAAACTGTTCCAATATGAGCACATTAATCGTTAAGCCTGAGGCTCTAAATCACTGTGGGGCTCGAGGTTCGAGTACAATCGTTGAGCTTTTAGCTCTCGGTGGCTGCTCCTATCACAACTGTCATTATCTGGTTATGCATTCATGAATGAAGTGCATATGTCACTATTAATCACAGTATTATGCACGTATGCATATGTCACAATCAATCAGCCTATGAATGCTACAATCAACATTTATCTATCACAATTAATCACATCATAGGCATATAGGTCGCAAATTCACATACAAGTAGCACTTCTATAACCAACTCCCCAGTACACAGTCATCGGATCTTCTGTCCGGAATTCACAATCACAACAAATCTCAAACCCACCATTATTCACCACATTCAGCAATCAATTTATACAAAATGAAATGAAATAGAGTAAAGGGTAAAATGAGATCATCTCAGTCTACTCACAGTACGTTCCAGATTAGCATTTGCTTCCAAATTCTGGAAACGCCTGACTGCGAACTCTTAGTCTGCACAACCCATTTATTTAATACGTTGCACATACATTAATAGTTTTGCACAATTATAATCATTGATGCACATATATGTACAATGCATGTTCATGACTATCCCGGTATCAATCTATAAATTTTTTTATCTCAAAACCCATTCCAATATCACCACTCAAGTATGCCTAGGGTTTAGGCGAACTAAAATCCGTAAACTCGCAATTTATGTTTATTGTAATTTTTCTGAAACCATACTTTCGGGTTTACTACTCCCGACTGATGAACTAGTCCACATAGAGTAACCTAGGCAACCTCTCATTGATAGAAAAATTTCTCTATGCAGTAGGAATCCATAGACACTAAAATCATTCAATTTGGATCTCTATAGGTCCAATTATTGCTAAAATACGGATGAGAAAAATAATTACCCGGTCCCCTCACTTTGACCTAATGAATCCACGTTAATTTCATCTCTAAAAATTCACAATTTTACATAAAAATGAAATTAAATATTTCACGAATCCGATGCCTCGAGAATCAGGTCAATTGGAGGTCGGATGAAAAAGTTATTCACAAAAGAATGAAATTGGGACAAAATAATTAACAAAACTAATAACATAATAATTAAAAAAAGGAAACTGGGCTGAGCGCGTCGCACTCAGCCCAGTGCAAGGGGTTCCTTGCCCATGCGAACTCGCGAGGGCGACGCCCGAGCTTCTGCTTAAATTCTTTTTTTTTTCAAAATTCAGTTAATATACCTTCTCTTCTTCCACAATACATAACTCTTTACACAAGTGTCCAAAAATCACAAATGAGGTCTCATTGGAAAGATCTTAGAGAACCCTACAAGTTCCATGAGGGACTTACAAACCAATTTCATACCTAAGGGTGTCAAAAATGAAATCAAAATTTCTGCCTAATCACAATTTTTCCAAAACAGTGCAACATTCTTCTAAAAATCATATCTTCCCATTCCCTTTGTGAAAAATTCCAAACTTTATATCAAAAGAAAAATCAAAAACATATTCTACAACTTTCATGAGTAACTTGGAAGCAAAATTCAATCTTTAAACGGATCAATTTCTCAATCAAAGTTTCTGCCCATAGTAGTGTCATCATTAACAGTAACACAATCTTCCAACAATCATAACTTCCTATCCCATTGTCCAAAAATTCTATGCTTTATATCACTGAAAAGATAAGAAAACATGCTACAATTCTCATGAAGGACTTAGAAGCAAATTCCATCTCTAACTAGGTCAAA
>JAOTIZ010000005.1:38735943-38754462 GCA_027123425.1 Erythroxylum panamense | reverse complement strand
GATTTTGAAAGAGTTTTCAAAAAGGGGAATACACAATTCAACCCCCCCTTCTCGTGCATTCTTATATCGTATTTTAAGCTTTGTATTAACGTGTGATTCACTTCACAAGCATCCATATATGCAACAAATTAGGAAGTTGGACACCGAAAACCTGGTGTTCCATATACTTGGTGGGCTGGATTAGTGTTCTACAAGAATCGAGTAATGGTGCCTCCAAATTCACACATCATTAAGTTGCTTTTGCGAGAATTCCATGACTCTTCAATTGGTGGACATTTAATAATTTTATTAGTTGTCAATGCATCAAATAGTGCAGGAATATGTTTCCATTTGCGATGTTTGTCAATGAGCTATGTTATTAACTCTGTCACCAACAAGCCTTTTACAACCATTGCCAATACCATGTCAAGTATGGGATGATGTCACAATGAACTTCATTGAAGGACTTCCTCAATTCAATGGCAAGAACACAATTTTTGTAATAGTTGATTGCTTAAGTCAACTCATTTTATTGCTTTGGCCCATCCATTCACTACAAAACTTGTAGCTGAAAAATTTGTTAAAGAGGTCGTGAAACTACATGGACTGCCTAGAACTATTGTTAATGATCAAAATTTACTATTCATCAGTCATTTTTGGCGTGAAATTTTCAAGATTTCAAGCACACAACTAAAGATGAGTTTTTCATATCACCCACAAATGGACAGTCAATCTAAAGTTGTTAATTGATGCCTCGAACAATATTTGTGATGCTTTGCTCATCAGCAGCCACGCAGATAGAGCTTTTACTTACCATGGGCTGAGTTTTGGTACAACACCACTTACCATGTATCAATTGGAATGACACCTTTTTAAGCATTATATAGGCAATTGCCTCCATCAATTCCATATTATGAGGTGGGTCGATGTTTAGTACAACAAGTTGACTAATAACTTGCTTCAAGGGATGACATATTACGCCAACTTAAAGCCAATCTCAGTGCTGCTGATAACCGAATGCAACAAATGGCCAATTCCAAAAGGCGAGATGTTGAATTTTAAATGGGTGATTGGGTCTTTCTTAAACTTCATCCCTACCACCAACATACAGTCTTTACACAAGCATGTCTAAAATTGGGCAGTTGTTTCTACGATCTCTACGAGATTGAGCAAAAGATTGGTCAAGTATCTTATAAAATTAGGCTTCCGGAAGGATTCCGCATTCACCCCTTCTTTCATATTTTATTGCTTAAAAAGAAAATAGGTGACACGCATAGGGTCCTCAGATACCACCTATTTTTGATCAAGAAATCATCATAGAACTCAAATGCATTTTAAATACTCGATGGATCACAAAGGAGTCACGCCTTGTAGAAGAAAGTCTTGTGAAATGGAAGCACCTTCCAGTCGAGGATGCCACTTAGGAAAATACTCACTAGCTGCGGGACAAATTCATAAATTTGAACCTTGAGGATAAGGTTCTATTTGAAGCGAAGGGTATTGATAAGCTCAAACGATCCATGAGTGCTTAAGAAAAACTCAAGATACATGGTATAAGTGTGGAAGCCATGAGAACTTTAGGGTATGTTTAAGAGTTTAGGATGGAATGGAATGGAATGACAATTAATGGAACGGAATGGAATAGAGTGGAATGGATTGGAATAAAATGGGTCACTCCATTATTTGGAAGTTTAAATAAAATAAGAGGGCTTGGAAGGTAAGCTATGTCATTCCATCCCTGACCCTCTAATTTGGGAGGTCACAAAATATTGGATTTTGGATGGCAAAGGATGGTTTCCAAAGCCATCAATTGTCATTCCATCCTGTTTCAAAATAGACTCCCAAATAATGGCTTGAGTCATTTGAGCCATTCCATTCCATTCCATTCCCTTCCATCCCTCCACCCACATCCAAACATACCCTTAAGGAATCGCTAAATGAGTGGGACTGACAGACATATTGTATGGTTAGGAATGAGTCAATTAGTTGTTAACTAATAATCCAGGGATGTGAATATGTGCGAGCTATTTAGTAGTGTTGTTAGAGTCTGAGTCTCAAGTAGTTATGGCAGTATGTTAGGAAAAGTTTGTTATTTATAATATATTTAAATTCAAGCATTATGCAATGAGAAGGGTGTGTATTTTTTAAAAACAAATTCCTGTGGTCTATTCTCACCCAAAGTGGAATTCCTTTATGTAAGATTATTGAAGCTTTGATTGAGACCTATTATTTATTGTTATAGGTCTTATGGGAGAACCAACCCTAAAAGTTAGCTTAAAGGGAGGAAGAGCCCATAAGCCTATAAACTCCAAATCAGCTTCTTTTATTATTGATGTGGGATAACTAGACTGTAATATTCCACCACATTTCGCAGCCTAGCCACCAGCGGACTGGCTGTGTGCTAGACCTTTTCTAGCCCCAGACGAACATTACAATACTAGTGTCACCACCTATGGACGTGGCACGAGGACTTGAAGGAGTGGTGTTAGCTCTTATGCTAATTGTTATAGGTCTTACAGAGAACCGACCTTAAAAGCTAGCTTAAAGAATAGAAGAGCCCATAAGCCTAGAAACCCCACATCATCATCTTTTATTATCGATGTGGGACAATTAGATGGTAACAGTCAATGTCTACATAGAAAGACAGTATGAACGATGTGAAGGTAGTTGTGTGATCAAGATATGACCTATCACCCTAAAGTAATTAAGGAGAATATTCGGATAATGTTCCTTTAATCTCAATTAGTATTGATTCGAGAAATCTTTGGCCAAGGTAGAATGACTTTGTACATAATTTACAAATTTAATTAATTAAATTGATAGCTAATGGTGGAAAACTAATATGATTGGACTTAAAATATAATAGACATTTATTTCATGCTCTATATCTAATCGAAACATTATATGATGAAAGAATTGAATTATACAGAAAAATCATGTATGGAAAAGTTAGTCAAAGCTAATTGGACATTTTTAAATATTTAGGTGATTATGATGCATTGTTAAACGTCAATCTTGGTTTATAATTGTTTAATTAGAGAATTAAAGATAAATTAAATGGGCAATGATTACAAATCATAATTCTAATTCATAATTAGAATTAAATAAATTCCAATTTTGTTTGCATTTAGCAAATTGGTATATACCTGTATATACAAACCAAGCAAATTACAGCTACGTTGATTTTAACATATTTATAGAAAAGGGCGTGCCTGGATCTCTCTAAGAAAAGAAGCTTCTTTAATTGAGGTGACACATGCTCAAGCACATTAGAATGTTGTCAAGCTAGATTTTGCAACTTATTTCACAAAAAAATAGCAACATCACATCATGCATTAATTACCAAACCCAATGGATTTAATAAATTTTTAGTTTAATGTTTATTTTTATATTTAGTTTAATAATTTTTATTATTAAAAATTGATTAATTTATTAATTAATTAGTCAGTTTTTAAAAATAATTAATTTTTATAACTGAACAATTTTTAATTAAATTTTAATTTTTAGGATAAGAATAGTCTTTTTAAATTATTTTTAAAATTAAAAATAAATTTTATGATAATTCTAATTATGAATTACATAATTAATTCATAATTAGAATTAGATAAATTAGAATTATCAATTTTGTCTCACATAAAGAATGCGTTAAAGAGAGCAAAGATAATTTAATCAAATTAGATTTGATTGTAAAATTTGAGAAACTTTATCATTAAATATGATATATTTAATAAGGATGGATCAATAAGAGATATTGGATCTGATTTAGGCATAATTGGTCTTTAATTAGAATTATTTGTAATTTTAATAAAGTTTTATTGAAATTATAATTAAATTTCAATTAAATTACTAAAATATCCAAATTAAACCTATTATAAATAGGCTTAAGCTCTAGAAAAACTAGCACTTCTTACTTAACCCTCAATGTAAGAGTTATAGAGTTTTCTTAACTTATTACGTAGATACTGTTAGAGGCCGGACATTTATACGACTACGGTGATTAAGACAAATTGATTTCAGAAACGGTTTGAGGGATACGACAAAAACAAGATTAAGCTTCAGAATAATATATGAATTACGATTCATGCTTCAATTATAATTCATGTGTTAATTATTTATATAATTAAAGAGATCTTGATTTTTTGAAAACTAATTTACGAAAAAATTTTGTAATTATTTGAGGATTCAGATTTTTCAACGTAAAGCACATGATCAGATTCAGTATCAGCAGCTATGACTAAGGTCATTTTCCTTCCTCGCCCGGGAAACTTACTTCTGGTCTGCCACATAAGATTATTTTCTCTGGCTTGCATGGCATATTCTGATAGAATAGGATTACTTGTGGATCTTTCTTAGTTGAACAAAAGTGGCCAGTTTTAACTTAATTCGGAAAAAAGTGCATGTGATCCTATGGCCTTAAAGACAGCTAATGAAATGCATGCGCTTTTAAATTCGATGGAACTGCTCAGAACGCCTGCATCATCCTTACACAGATTGAATGTTCATTCACTATTCAAGTGATTACTCCCATCCTCAGAGAAGTATCCCCTTGATCTCCTGGGCACTAGGACCCTCCTGAAATGATTAAAATCATTTGATGATAAGGAATTAAATCTATTTCTCATTGTTGAATTTCAAGCTTCAGATCATACATTTATGACTTTTATTCAGTTATAAAAATTAATTAGTTTAAAAACTGACTAATTGATTAATTTAATAAATATTAAACTAAAAATTTATTAAATCCATTGGGTTTGGTAACTAAAGCGTGATGTGATGTTGCTACTTTTTTGCGGAATAAGTTGCAAGAGCATGTGTCGCCCCCAGTGAAGAAACTGTAATTTGGTTGGTTTGTATATACAGGTATATGCCAAATTGCTAAATGCAAAAAAAACTGGCAGACATTACTCTGATACGTCAGATTAGTATCTTATGAAGAATAAGAACCAAGAGGTCCATAAATTTACATGAACATTTTATGTATCTTCACAAATATAAGTGTTGCTTTTCTGTTTCTTTTCATGTGCACAATTGTTCCCAAATTCATTCTCTATTGAAGTACAGATGATCATTTCGCATTCAGATTCAGACTCAGTTTGGGTCAAATGATTCAGGCCCGATCAATCCTCGGGCCAGCCCATCATATATAAGATAGTTTGTCTCAAAATTCAGTCCCATCCCATTTTGGTTTTCAGTAACATTCAGGTTCCTTGGTAACAAGTTCTCAAATTTCCTTTGATATACACAAATTGTTTTCTTTTTCATTAAATCACAACAGCTTTTGAGCACATATACTTAGCACCAGGTCTTCATTACATGACGTTTGTTCTGAATAATCAACGAATTGCATTTGAAAATCCCATATTGCACATATTTGTACACAATATTCAGTTGAATAAGGAGATATATAAGCATCTACAGCTTACGTTAAAGAAGTTGAAGCAAACGAGTAATTGGTTTTTCTTTGACCGAGTTTCATGTACAAACCCTGCAAAAACCAACACCCAATTAGCAAACGTTTGTGTGATTTGGATTACTGATAGCTGAATGTCAGTATAAACCCCAAGTAATGACAATTAAGTCCCATATCTATCCCTCTCAAGCAGTTCTAAGTGCATGCACTAACTATTTTAATTACAAAGAGAGAGACAATTAGTACAGAAAAGAATATAATCAGCCTTGTGAATGTTTTTGTGCAGATATATTTCAAACTAAGGCAGAAATAGTTACACTTGTAGTGTGTATGGTTGCTCCAGTAGTCATACTGATGTTCTGATCAGGAACCAACTCGAAGTCCATCTTCTGGATAAAGACCGAAAGGGCGACAATAGCTTCCAGCAGAGCAAACTGGTCACCCACACATTTACGGGGCCCTCCACTAAAAGGAATAAATCTGGAACATACCAAAATTATCTGCTCAATCTAACTAATGCCAAAGTACAATTAATTCTGAAGTTAACATTTCTATGACTACAATACATAAATCAAACAGATCCAAACTACGAGGAAACTAGATTAACCAACTACCTGAAATCTGTATTAGATTCATTTGGAATTGCGCCTTCCATGTCAAACCGTTCTGGCAGAAATTCTTCCGCTCTCTCCCAGACCTAGTACAGTTAAAATGCTTCACATAAGAAAATCATTCGTACATTGCTCAATTCATGGTTTCCCACACTATGCAGAGCGAGAAATAACAAATCACAAAATCTCCCTACAGAATAAATGGCCATTGGACATGCAAATAAATTAACAAAATAGAGCGAATTCTAGCCACTTGATGCAGATGAGATATTGTGAATAAACTATGATAGTAACTCAAATATTTTTCTTAATAACGATTCAAAGTTGAGACCTCTCAATCTGAGGTAGCGTACCCACACAGTAAGCTAAATAATTCCCAAGACAACATCACCTAAGAAATAAAATCTAGTCGTCCTCTTGAGAGGCTTAATTGTGCAAGTAATCGGTGTAAATGTTACCAAGAAGAAAGGTGTAAAAGAAAAGCTCAGAAATTCCTCTGAGGATACACCATGTGAAAAAGCCAAAACAATAATGATCGTGCCAAACAAAAAGTACCCATATGCACTAATTTTCCAAAAACAATGAAAAGGCCAGTGGTCAGACTCCATTTATAAGTAACAGCTTCAATTATAGACTTAAGCCTCCAAAAAACAGAAAATTCTGTAAAGTGAATAAAATTAGAGATACCTCTGAAGAATGATGGATATTGTACACAGAAATCATTATATCTTGACCCACATTAACCCTGTAATCTCCGGGAAGCACATCAGCAACTTGAGCTCTTCTTAACAAGACCTACAGGAATCTTGGATTTAGAATATCACTTAATCACTTTGATAGCATTCCTTTGCTTGTTTCAGATAACCCAATTATCTTCATGAAAAAGGAAAAAGTTGCAACCTACAGGAGGATGTGGGTACAGACGCAGTGACTCGATTATGCAGCTAGTCACAAACTTCAAATTCTTTATATCATCATAAGTGGGAGGCTTTCCTTGTAAAACTTGGTCAACCTCTTCTTGAGCTTTCCTCAATGAGGAAGGGTCCTGCAAAAAATAAGTTAATCCCAATGATGCTTGAAGTAATTTAAGCATGTACCTCAAAATCAATAAAGTTAGACCAAAGGCTTCTCAATAAGAAAACCAGAAATAAATTTTTTAATCTGCATGCAAATTATCAAGACTACCCTAAACTTCATTTTTTAGCACTTTAATACATAAACTTTCAGTTTTTATCAAATCTAACATGACATTAATCCCCATTAAAATCTTACATTAAAGCAGAACGAGTGACGTGTCACAAGGATTATATTTTTAATACATAGTAAATATGGCTTAAAAAATATAAAAAGGAGAAAAGGTCATTACTTTTGTAACTAACAAACATTATAATATAACTAGGGAAAACATTGAAATCAGAAACCTTAATGCTTGAACATCAGAAATTTCTAGCTCAAATTAATGATTACACCCAAATTAACAAAAAGAGAAGGTGAGTCATATATAACCATGCTTTGTGTATTTGATTTCTAGTAAAAGCAATTGGAAGAATATTCCTCAACAGAGCATTTAAGATTACATGGCATTCATCTTTATCCAACTTTAAGCAATTTCATACAAATGATGTTTGGTGACTTAACTGTAGTTGTTTAAGGACTCATATTTGTTTTTAGCATTTTGCAATGCTCATCGTATGACTGGACACACTTGATGGAATTTCTGGTAGAAAAGAACAGAAGCATTTTGCATGAACTTATATCAAGAACTCTCAATTGTGAAACTTGTTTCAGGAATGCAGAAAATATCTGAAAATTATTTCCGCTCAAATCTAGAATTTCAACAAAAGATAGAAAGCCCCAATTCCTTAGGCAAATTCACGAAACAATTTTTGGAATATAAATCATTAAAACTTGTCAAATCATTGAAAATATTTTTTGGCAAACGAGCTTGCTTCCAGCAATCATATATCACTAGGTACATGAGCGTTTCAGGTTGCCAATGGATGTTGACAACTTCTCTATGGTCATCTCACTAAAGTTATAACAATGACATCATAACAACTGAAACCCTGACAATGTTAGGGTTTCGGACTTCATCAACTTTGCCCAAGTCCTAATTCTATTTGTTTCCTTTTACTTTTGTTTAAGCAACTATGTATTGAAATAATTATCCACGTAGCATGCCACATTTACTGACTCAATGAAGGTTTCTAACAGAAACTAATGTTGAACAAAAATTGATACGAACTAGAAGTTTACGTATTGAAGTGTTAAAAATTAGAGTTTGATTACTCAGACATCTAGAGCATAGAAAATGAGGGGGGAAGAAGGTAAAGTTTAGTCAGTGA
This sequence comes from Erythroxylum panamense, assembly GCA_027123425.1. Taxonomy (NCBI): domain Eukaryota; kingdom Viridiplantae; phylum Streptophyta; class Magnoliopsida; order Malpighiales; family Erythroxylaceae; genus Erythroxylum; species Erythroxylum panamense. The sequence goes on along the minus strand of JAOTIZ010000005.1, from coordinate 38,746,117 downwards.
TCATCTAAAAGGTAGTAGACAGAAAAGGTTACCTTACTCAGAAGATACAATGTCCAAGTCAATGCGGAACCAGTAGTCTCGTGGCCAGCAACTAACATTGACAAGAGGTCATCTCTCAATTGGACACTTGACACCTATTACATACAATGTAAAAACGAAAATTTGACATTAAATCCCATCTCAAAAGCTCGAATTAAGGAGATTTTACCTCTTCTCTGCTAGCCAGCAAAAAACGGAGGATGCTTGGATCAGCTTCATTCACATACTCCTCTCCATCTACCCTCTCACCTTCACTCTCAACAATCTCTTTGCATTTCTCAATCAGCTCTTCCACAGTTTGCCTTATCAACATCACCGCCTTTTCAGCTTTTATTTGTCTCGGAATTATCCTACGCAGTGCTTCAATCTTACGCCGACAACAACAAAAACACATAACTACCACACTTAACCACTACCTTCTGTTTCTATATACAAACAACATATTTACCTTCCAATACGGCAAGAGATCAGTGGATCGAGCCTCCGCCTCTTTGAGCGCAGCGTACACAGCTTCAATTACTGGACTATCCCTAGTCAAAGAATCGAAATTGTAGTTGAAAACTGACAAGCCAATTACGTCAAGCGTCAGCTGCGAGAACTTCTCCTCCATATTTACAGGACTGCCACTTGACGCTTCTTCTCGAAGCTTCTCCACCAATCTCTCCGCACACTTACAAAACACTCTATCAACGATCACTGACAAATACCTCTTGTGAAGAGACGGGACCACCGCCCTGCGACGCACAGTCCAAAGAGAGCCCTCGGCGATTGCCAAACCCTTGCCAAAGAGGAACTCGGAGACTTCGGCGACGAGGCCTTTGGAGTATTTGGTGCCGTAGTTTCGCAACACGTGCTTGGCAATGATTGGGTCGCTGACGACAACGAAGTTTCGAGGACCAGCTGCAAGGCGGTAAATGGGGCCGTAGAGATTCATCCATTTGAACAAAGGGAGGAAGAGAGCGCCGCCTAAGAGGTCTGACACGTCATCGAGCTTGGCGTTTGCTATGGGGATTCCGGAGTCGTCGTTTCGGGTTAGGGTCAAATAGCGGGTAAGGGAAGTGAGCCAGTCTGGGCTCACCCACGAGACGGAGGTTTTAGAAGGGTTTTGGGTTGGGGTTGGCCTTGGGGATTTGTTGCCGTTTAGAGAGCATTTTGTGAAGAGAGAGTTGCGCATTGGAGGTGAGAGAAGCGAGGGTGAGGAGAGAGAATATGCAAATGGCATGACTGTAGAGAGAGAAAGAGAGGGAGACGACGACGGCTTTCTGGAGTTTATCCGGCTTCTGCTACCATAGCAAGCTCGGTAGCTATGGTCCTATCGGTGGTTTGTAACGTTAATAGGAAGATAAGCGTATGCCTGCCTGGTTTTACTGGTCAGTACTTTTTCTATAACAACGGAACTTAAAGGTGCTAGTTAATTAAATAAAATTAACTAGGTACCGTGGTGGAATGGCTGGAGCTCCTCCACGTTTAACTAAGGTCTTAGTTTGGTTTGGAGTCTTGAGCATGGAGTCACACTTGTGAGGGAGAGCTTTGCAGCTTATATGATTCTACCCGGTTCGAATTTGGATTAGTCGGCTAACTTGATTTAAATTATTTGTTAATTTTTATAATTTTAAAATTAATTGTAATTTTTTGTGATTTTAAATTTACTGAAAATTTTTCCAACAAAGAAGCACTCGCAAATGATAAAATGCGATTGACTTAATTTAAATAATACCATTCATGATTTATAATTTGGTCCAAACTATTAATGCAACAATAAGAAAGTTCTTCTCATTAATAACACCAAAACAAGTGATTAATGCCAAAGGAAAAATATCGTATTTAACGCCCATGAAATGAAGGTTATAAAGTCAGAAAGTGAACATTAGATATGAAATGCGTAAACATATTGATATGACCTCGTAAACATCATTTCAAAGAACATCTTGTTGGAAAATCAGTTGCCGATCTTATGGTCACCCGAATAATAACAAAAAATTTTCATTTAATTTCCTAAAAGTTAAAATTAATTAATTTATATAGCTTGATTAATACATACAATATAATAAAGCATGAACTATAGTTTGTATCTTATTATGAAGATTAATTATTTTCTTATTGTTTGCTTTGAGCCATTTCTAAAATTGGTTCATCTCAATCATGTAGCCATAGATATATTTGTCCTCTAAGGGATATCTGTATAATATATTGAAAAAACTTTACAATTGTAGTAAAGAAGGATAAATAAGAAGTGATAGCTACCTTAAAGCCTAAGCTTATTTATAATAAGATTTACACCTTTTAGTAATTTAATTCAAATAAAATTCTAATTTTAATTAAACCTTAGTTTAAATTACAATTAAATATCAATTGAGCCTAAACAAGATCCAATATCTTATATTAGTTCTTATTTATTAAATATCTCATATCTGATCCGAACATTTTTCAAATTTTACAATCAAGTTCAAATTAATTAAAACATTTTTCTCTCTTCAACCCATTCTTTGTGCATAATCCATTAGGTTTTTAAATATATTCCTAATAGAATTATAATCCTAAGTTATATTTAATTTTACATAAATTAGACTCCTTTAATCCATCTTTAATTATTTAATTAAATAATTTATATTAACAGATCAAGCTTGACGTTTAATAAAGCATCATAATCACCCAAATATTTAAGAATGTCAAAGTAATTTTAACTAAACTTTTTTATGCATAATTGTTTATATAATTTAATCATTTTTTATACAATATTTCGATTAGACATAAAAAAATAGAATTAATATCTACTATACTTGAATACATTCATATTAGTTCTCTATCATTGGTAGTTAACTAATCGAGAGTAATCAAAAATTCTCTTTAATGACTTTAGGGTATTAAATCATACATTGATCACTCAACTACCTTTATATAGTTCATAGTATATCTAATGACTTTCGATTGAGCTACCTTTAACTAAAATTTGTTATAAATAGTATCAAAACATAACTATTTCTATTTGAGATACTTTTGAGATTTCAAGTCAAATAGTCACTTATAAAATTATTACAATGAGAATTTTTACAGCCATAAAAGTAATGTTCTAAGTGGAATTGTCATATGTGGTTAGTTCAGTGAACTTGTTCTCTAAAAAGTGCTCAAGTATATGTTTAAATATCTCTATACTTTAATCTATAAGATCTACTACTTCCTTTATAAAGAAAAAAAATCATATGCTAATCTTTTTATGCTCTATTGATATCTAGTTTCAATAGAATAATAATTAGGAACAATTTAGAGATAATATATAAATGTAATGTAAATCTCAAAATTATGATCTAATCATAATTTCATTTGCAATGTGTATTTATTTTATAAACTTTGTCATATATATATGAATATGCATAAGATAAAGAATGTTTTTAAATAATTATATCACTAAATTATAACTAACTGATTGGCTATAGGCTATAAATCAACAATCTTCCACTTGCACTAAGTCAACTGTTTAAGTATCTTATACTATATCACTATATGATGATCATGCTACTGTAGGGATAGTGGTTTAGTGAGAGAATTCTACAATATTTTTTATAGTAATCACTTGCTTAAATCTTATAATTTTCTTCTCAATTATCATTATAATTAAAAGAATATGTCTAAATACATATTTGAATATTTGATAAGACCTTAGCTCCTTTTGTATGCTTAATGACTATGTTATATTACTATTTGAATAATGCAAGGAAATATACCAAGTTCATTAAAGAACTTCCTAATTGAATTAATATTTTCACTAAATAAAAATTGTATTTTTGTTTGCTTAGCAATTAATGCTACATTGGAATATTTCTAATATAAAAATAATATTATTTGAAGTAAAATATATCTTAATTAGAATTTACTTCTAAAGTTAATACCCATATAATCGTCAACTCTAATATTAACTCATAAGCAGAAAACAGACAACTTTAGTACTTCACAATTATTAGAGATCTCAAATATTAACCATCTTTAATACATTATCTATATAGTGGACCTAGAATAGGTTAACAACTTTTATATCTATCTCTATTGATCTAATTTATAGAATTAAGTTACTAAATTTTCATATCCATAAAGACTTGTTCTTAAACAATCATATATTAAACAATTAAAAATATGAATTATTTTTTCTCATTGATCAATATGTCTCTACATACTTTCATTGAAGAGGATAACTATACTCATAACAACCTTCTCATAGACATGATCAATTCACAATCTCCAAAATAAACTCTTTGAATTCATCTTGAAACCAAATCTCTTACTGTCTTGTAAACTTTTAACTATATATCAAATATATCAACAAAGACACTATTTTCAATTGGATGTATTGTTATGAGATTTCAACTTATTCAAATTTCATCTTACTCTTACTACTTATCTTAAGAATCATTCTCCTATAAGTATACATTGAATCTAATACTTTATTTAATTGGTCTACAAGATTATATCCAATCTTTTGGATATCTCTTAAGCTTTTATTATCCAATTTAGTTTTAAACATATTGAATAATGCATGCTTCAATTATGCATCACATTTTAAAATCATTAATTTTGACTCTTTCAAATTCTTACCACTAATTAAAGCTATTGAAGTTAAATCGTTATACTAGGAACAACTATTGAAGAAATAAATATTATATCATACAATATCTCATTTTGTATTTGCTCTTTATACAGATCTATACCATTATGAAATTTAGTTATGCAGACTTTTACCAGAGAATCTCATTCCTTATAGATAATTGAAAATTTTGTATCACAAAATATCAATTTAAACAAAATGCTTCAACATTCTCAATGTGTAATTTCTACTTAGATTTAAATAACTTGAAATTTTCAAAATTTAAATCAACATCTTATTTAATACATATGACTATATCATAAATAATCATTTGTAAATTTAGTGAAATACAAGTATTGCACATTTTAAGCATTATTATCATATCTTATACATCCTATATAAGATTTATCAACTCACTAACATCATCATCCGCTCAACAAAGGTTGATTTGGTTATTCTTCAACCTAACAAGTTTCACAAGTTTTATACAATTCATAATCAAAATGAAATGTATACCTTTGTATATAGCTGTATGATTCTCAATATGTTGATTTAACTAATTAACATAGCATGAAAGGATAGTTTTTCTTACCTTACTTTATTCTTGCCACTTATGTTAAGCATAAGCCTCTTTCGATCCAACATATACAAACAATTTGTATAAATTTAGATTAACTACTTTTACTCAATAATTTATTTCTTATCTTCCCTTAAACATTGTAATAAAGTTAAATATAAATTCAGTATCAAATACTCAAAAGTATAAACTAGAAATATATCATATCATATACAGGTAAGAAAATTCATGTAATTATTTTTCTTCTAATGACAAACTACTATTATACTATAGCAGATGCCTTCAATTGTAGTCCATGTTTATATTTAATAGGCTAAATTTAAATGGAACAATTACATCAAAGTACTATATTTTCATATCTACTTCATATAACCCTTTACATTGTACTATTATGACATTGACATACATCTTATATGTCGCTATTAATGTTTATAAGATACCAGTCAATGTAAAATGTTATTACATTTTATCATTTGTATGATATTGACATATCTGTAAAATTTTATCACCAAATCCTTAACAAGGATTATAGAAAAATTGCATAATAGACGTATAAATTTTCTACCAAAATTTGAGAACTCTTTTCAAACTTAACTTATATCCAAAAGATTTTGTTCACTAACACTTATTATCAGTTATACTAAATAAAGGCAATTTCTACTCATAATATAATGTAAATGTAGGATAAGCAAGTAATTGGTTTTATGCCTTAATAACCAAATAAGATCAGAATTTTCATCATATATTTGGTTACTCCCACAATTTTATTCAAAATAATAACCCTCATTATTAAATTGAGACATTATCAAAAAAATTTCTAGTGGATTTGAATCCCATTCAAACCTAATTGATCTTGAGTAAGTCGACAAACCAAATAAACTTAAATTAGGCGGATAACGTCCTTATTAATCACATCACATATGTCTCCTAGATCTGTTAGGTGATAATTTTTACCAAAACATATCATATATATTATTTATAACAATGCCTCTAAATTTATATGATCATGAGTCACTCATCCAATTCATTTAAAGTTACTTAAGTTAGACTCATCAATTTAAAATAAAACATATTCAGGAGTATTGAGTTACTTAACAAAACTTACAATAAACAAAACTTTGATTTTATTTTTAAATAATTAAAGACAATAATCATGTTCTTAACGTGTACTTAATATTTTAATGAGCGGTTTGATTTTATTCTTCTCATCAACTATAAAATTACCTGTAATAATATTATACACACACACACACACACACATATTAAACATATAAGTAAAGCATACAACTTATACAAATTTAATCAAATTATATGCATGATTTAATTTGATTCGAAAGCAATTTTCAAATTCGATTAAAAACTATTTCTAATTGTTTTGACTCCTTTAACAAAAATATCAATAAATTATGCTTTTTACTTATTATAATTCAAAAAGACTCCATTTTTCAAAATTTTATTAGTAAGGCATTCTAATTCAATTAGAAAATTAGTTCTAATTCAACTAGAAAATTATTTCTAATCTAATTAGAAATTATTATTATTTAATTAGAAAATTGTTTTCTAATATTAAAAGGAAACCATATTTGAAATTAAATTAAATACTTTTGAATTTAATTGAGGAAAACTTATTATTATTTATGTAGAGATTAGTTTCTTAATTAATTAGAAAATATTTTATCAATAAATTAGAAAATAATTTCAAAAAATGTTAAAGAAAACTCAAATTTCTTAATTAATAAATGAAAATACCTTTAAAATTTAACCAAAAATATATTTTGTAATAAATCAAGAAACTTATTATTCAAGTAAACAAAGAAATAAAATTTAAATAAATAGAAAACTAATTTTTGTAGATAAAATAATTTGTTTCAATAAAATTAAAATAAATAAATATAATTAAGAAACAAAAATATTTTAAATTTTAAAGAATTTTAATTTATTAATTCCAATCTAGTTGAAATATAAATAATTCTAATTCTATGAATAATTTTTCTAAGGTTTGAGCTCACTCTATTTATTAATCTTAATCGTATTCAGAAAAATAATTTATTTAATTTCATAAATTTATTTTGAGTTTAAAACTCTCATAAATTATATTTGAAAATTGAGTTAAACTAGTAATACATTACAACATAACTAAGTACCTGTTTGAATGGGCTTATATCGAAGCTTTTGTCAATAGAACTTTTCTAAAAAGAACTTTTCTAAGAAGTTAGTTGATTGTTTGGTTGTCAATTAAAAAATAGCTTTTTTAAAATAGCTTCATTTAGTAGACTGTTTGGCAACATAAAAATAAAAAACACTTTTATGAATTTTAACTATACTTTATTTTGTAATAAAAATTATTTATGCATATAAATAATATTGAAAGTATATTACACAATATGCAAAGAACAATATATATTATGTTTACATTTGATTTGAAATAATTCAACTACTATTAGGTCTTTTATGAATGGAACAAGTTTACATTTACATCACAATTGTTTGACAAATTCACTTCCCTCTTGTAGGAAATTATTTAAATAGATGTCTCATTTTCTTATAGGAAATAAAACTAATATCAAAAATAAATATTAAAACATATAAAAAGCTAAATAATATTATAATCTCAAAATAAATATTCAAGTTGAGTAAATAGTTAAATACATAATAAATTATGCATTTTATTGTAATACAAGAAAATTTACAATATGTTCCCTCGCATCATTCACCTCGTTATTTTATGAGTCATCTAAATGATTTTCTTCAATGTCTTCATTTTCATTGATTTCTTCATTTGTAGGAAGTAATTCATCATCTTCATCATAGGCAGAAAACTCTTCATCTTTTTGAGCATTTAACCTTATAAAATTATGAATGGCCATTGAAGCAATTACAATTTTAACTTGTCTTGGACAAGGAAAACTGGGCATTTGACGTAAAAATTTTCACCTATTTTTCAAACTCCAAATGTTCTTTCGATTGTGCATCTTAAAGAAGAATGTGCATGATTGAATATTTCTTTTTTCCCTCTTGGAAGACCAGCATGTCGAAAATCATGAAGATGATACCTCTCGCCTTTGTATGGTCCTAAATAACCTTACATGTAAGGATATCTTGCATCTACCAAATAATATTTTCCTACATTCCAAATTAAAAAAATAAATAAAGAAGTACTAAATTATTAAGAATAAATAAAAAGAATGTACAAAGAAATTCGTCACAAACCTCTAGGTGGATAAGGGAAGTGTAATCTATCATTACGTAAAGCCTCCATAAAAATTCGAGCATCATGTGTTGTGCCTTCCCAACCAGCCCAAGCAAAAGTAAGACACATATGGAAATCACATACAACCATTACATTTTGCATAGGAATGCCTTTTCTCTCAATATATTTTATTTGATTGGACCTTGGAACTATAACTGGTATATGTGTTCCATCAATTACTCCAATGTAGTCTTTAAAATAAGGCCAATACCTTCTATCATCTTTAATTTTGCTTGAAATTTCTCTAAAAGTTAGATCTTTTGGTTTTATGAAATTAATCGACATGTGTGAAATAACCGTTAAAACTATTTCAAACCATCTAGAAATTGTTTCACCAGAATGTTGAAATCTTTCTTGAACCATTCTACTGCAAAGTCCGTGACCTAAAGTGATCAAAAACATAGCTACAACCTATTGTTACTTCTGTACCTTTGTTTAATCTATATGACTCATTCAATAATTTACATAATTTGATTAAAACATCCTTTTCCATTCTAAATTGTTGATGACATCTATCTCTACGGCCATTAAACATCTCCATTACAAACATCCATCCAGTCTGAGGGGATGTTCTACATGGTTTTTTAATATAATATTTAATATATGGTCTATGGTTAGTGCTAGTCTAGTTTGAACCATATTCAAAATTTCTTCAATCTCTCATTATATATATGATCATTGTCAGAATTATTATCAAAAGATAACATCTGTATCAAAACATATAAAAAAATAAACAACAAGCTTATTGTATGACAAGGTAATATAGCAATAATCATAACACAATAATAATAAAGTATAATTTAATTCATTACAACAAAATTAACTAAATAGAAATCCAATACAACACATTACAAGTAGTGAATTCCAATACAACACATTACAAGTAGTCCAATATTAGTAACCAAACACATGTCTAATTCATTACAAAATCACAATCATTTCATTTTCTTAAGCCATTCGATTTGAATATCAATATCCTTAAGCGCAACAAACATCTCTCTATTTTCCTTCTTCAAAAATAATTTGATAGCTAACATAAACAACTTACCTCCCCTTTCTATTTATTTATACTTCGCAAGATGTCCATGACCTAAAAAATGCTACAACCAAGTTCATCTCTTTTAATAGAGGTTACTGAAATTCTACTCTCTACTACATCATATATATGGTCCAGATGTTTACATAACCTTTCTGTTGTCCCTGTTCTAGTATCATGTTTCTTTCTTTTTTTTTCCCCATTTCTTTTTGTAGAAGTTCTTAGAGTTGGAGTTGATGAACCAATCTTATTATTAATATTTTCAATTTCTTGATTGATAGTAAAGTCTTAAAAATTGTTATCAACAAGATCGGTATCAACTAGGCTTTCTCAAGATGGTGTATAAGCATCATTTAGTATAAAACCTGAAGACGGTGCCCAAGCTTCTTCTCATGTAGTTACAACATCTTTAAATAAAATATTCAATTGCTCAATATGTTTCAAACATTTAGTTCAAATTTTGGCAGCCTTGGCATTTTCCTACAATAATATTATTTAAGTTATTAATGAAATGAATCACACGTTAGTATACGATATACAAAATGCACAAGAAGGGGGGTTGAATTGTGTATTCGAATTTTTAGTACAATCTCCTTTTTAAAAATTTGCTTTCTCAAAGCGATTGACAAACAATATTATGAAGTATTTATATCAACAATAGAAACAAGAGTTAAGAGTTGAGAATGAGAATCGACA
>JAOTIZ010000005.1:38708879-38727179 GCA_027123425.1 Erythroxylum panamense | reverse complement strand
AAAAAGTCAAACTTTTCATATTTTCACACTTTTTCTTTTTATTTCTTGATTTTTCAACTTAATTTCAATCAACTCATCCACTTTTTGAATATTTCTTATTTTCACTCAAAAATCGGGGTCCAACAGTTTGCGACCTAATAAGTCACACAAATATCAATTTGATAATCATATTATGAGATATCTTGTGTGAAAACTCAATTATTCGATAGATCACTTAAGAACTAGTTGAAAACGTTAGGTTGTTTTTATGAATCAAGAGATTGCAAAACTTGGAATTTTATAATCAATTAAGGCTAATTGGTTGGGGTTAAATGATTAAGTCTTAAGAGAGAATAATTAAACCCTTTGAAAATCTAAGATTGACACTCAGTTGAATCAAAAGTGATTAAGGGAGCAAAAATAAAGATAGAACAAATTATAGACTTTTATACTCGATCATCCATATTTTATTGTGGCAGCTCAATTTTAAGTGGTTAAGTACTCAATTTTATTTGATTATTTTAATTTATTATTATTCACTTTCATTAAAATCATATTTTAAAACCTTAAACAAAGTTAGGTTCACTTAGTTTTAGTTATTTCCTTGTGGGATTGATACCTTTAACCCTACAAACTTACGATTTGTATACTTGCAGATATTAAGATTTTTATAATAAGTAAAACTTGCAGAACAAGTTTTCGGCCTTGTTGTAAAAGAAGTTTACATCCCCTTTAGTCTAAAAAGATGAAGTTTAGCTCCTCATATATCTCCAAACAGAAAGAAATCTACCTCCTTTTTAGTCTTTAATATCTTCATAACCCTTTTAGTCTCTTAAATTCCCTTTTATAATGCTAAATTAGGTTTATGTGGTTATGCATACTTAGCAACATGGGCGTGTCATTGACCGTGTATATTAATTTAGTAGAAGTGGGAAAGTTACATAGTCATAGAGAGATACATAGTCAATATACATGACGATGTAAAGTATCTACATAATCATGTAAGTCTCACAAGGGTATGTAGGTCTCGGGGTTACTTGAAACAACATCTTCGAACTTGTACTCATTTCTAGTGAGTTACATGTTCACATACATATCCATGTAAGTCACAGTAACTTCAATTTTCCATTCTTTATCCCCTGACCCTAATTATCTCCTTATTCCATGAAGACAAACAAGGTCAAACATTAATAGAACAACTTCAAGGATGCATATTTAGCTCATTTTGGTTCTTTTTCCTCTAACTTGTACCTAAAGAAAAATATGAACCAAAATAAGTATCTTAAGTGCAACACAACATTATTTGTTAAGCATTAAAGAATAAATATATCAATAATCAAGCACTTATTAATAAGTTTATAAGAATTACAACTTGTTATCTGCTAATTCCACCCCATATTCACAACCTCTTCAAACCACTCATTTGAAGCAAAGAAGTTAAAGAATCTAAATGGACTCTTAGGAGCTTAGGAAGAGTTAATGTTTAGTACCTAAATGGTAAAATGGTTAGAAGCCAGTTGGGGTCCAAAACTAGAAAAGGATCCTAAAATTTGGTTCATCCTATTGCCATTAACCATAACACAATCTAATTTCTTTATGAATAGCTACTCCCCTTCTGATTATTAGACTAGGTTAAATGCATCCCAAGATAACTAAGATCCAGTACCCTTAGCTAAAAGGTTACTTGGTTGATCTCAGTAAACAATTTCATATGGTTTACCCTTACTTCTTCAACTTCATAGCTATATATAACACAATTTAAGTCATTAGCCAATAACCAAAAACCATGGATGTTTCCCTTAATCATATTAAGACTATCCCATAAATTGTATCTTTGGAACTTTAAATTAGTTAAGACTTCAAAAGGAACATTAGACCCCTCAAACTAGTATTTAAGGTAGATTAGCTGGCCTATGCAAACCACTATATTCACTTCAATAATAAATGAATCAAAAAGCACTACAATTCTGCCATATAAGGGATCTTTAAGATTAGATCCCTAACTATTTATTGTTTTATACAGCTATTCAGCCCTCTTATATTCCAAATTAATAAAGTCATTTAGTTAGAGTGTTATTGCCTCCAACCCTAGTATTTCTTAGCTCTCCTCCCTAACTTTCTTCTCGAGGTTGAGGGGGGCAACCATTATAAAATCCTTTAAAGTTATTCCTTTCTTCCCTATTATTTGATTATACTTATCTCCCTTATCCTTGAGGCTATTCTCTAATGTAAGATCTTGGTGGCTAACATCCTTTTCAATGGTGATTGAATATAGGGATGAGTTTTGGGATCTAACCTTTTTATTAGAATATAAAATGTCCACTTCGCTAAGTAAATTCTCTTCTGATCTTAAACTCATATTAGCTTCAGTAGTCACTAGATCTCCATTACAATGCTCATTGGATCCAAGAACTCCCAATTTATTAGGGAAGTCCTAGAGAGCATTAAGGGTTAGTATAAGAGATTATATAACAATTAAATCCCCTTTAATTCCTAAACTCTAACTGGCTTCAACATTTCCCAGAGCTCCATTAAGCTCAATGGATCTTAGATTAAAACAGTTTAGGAGGTAGAAGTTTTAGGATTAGGGCATTAACCCCACAACCAATTCTTAGTACAAGCTTCTAACAAATTGTTCTAACTGGATCCTCAAATCTTAGATTAAGTTGATGGCTTACAGTTACAGGAAAAGAGGATCTCTACCGGTTTCATTAATTTTTATGATCGGAAGAGCTTCAAGGAAATGGTCATCCTTTTACTTTAACACAAATATGAGCATACCCAAATCTATCTAAATTAATTGTTTAAGAGTCAATATAGAAATGGTTACATGAGGAGCTAGCTAAGTAGCTTAGACCTTGAATCTTATAGTATTCCAATGGGAATTAGTGTGTACTAATCCATAGTGGAATGACATCAATTCTCCCTCTATCAATCTCCAGTCTTGGTTCCCATTTATGTCTTGGTTCCCATTTATGTAGGACAAGTAGTTTCCCTCTAATGTGCTAAGGGCCTAGTTCAATTAGGGATTCTAGACCTATAACCCTTTATAAATCTAAATATGAAAACATCATCTTCAGTTAATAGAGTTTTCTTTTATTCATGCTTGCTCCATGTGGTAGAGTCATAATTTGAACTTGTGGGAAGGCAAGTCTCTTCCTTGGGAACCAATTAAAAAGGTAAACCAAGAAGCCACCCTAGCTTGAAAGAATCCAATTGTCGGGATAATGCTATTGACCAGAGGGGACTCTCACTATTTTTTTCTTAGAGCAGGAAGAAACATAAGGCTTATTGTGAGCATAATTTGTAGTATGAGAGCTATTTTCCCTCGTGAGTATATTAATCTTAATTTTCTTATATTTTTTCAAGAGTAAGTCATTCTCATTACTTGCACAACAAATGTTGGAATTGTATTAGTTACACTGTAACAATATATGAAAATATGAGGATGTGCACTTGGTTGCTTTTCAATTTGTTAATGTATAAATTTTTAGTTATATTAAATATTGATATTTTATTTTTAATAATTATGATAATTAATTAAATTAAGAACAAAATTTAATACTAATATCTAATAGTGTAATAAGAATTAAATATATATTTAGTTTTATTATAAATCTAAATTAAATATTTTTAATAAAAATAAAATTATAACAGAAAATACAAATTAAAAACTATAACAGAAAATATAACCAATATTTTTAGAAATTTATAAAAGAAGCCCCGACCAAGAAAGGTTAATCGATTCAGTTTCTGTCTGGGTCTGTGGCAAGCCAGTTTACGCCTCTGTCTCTCCCCCTCTCTCTCGCCGTTGTCTGTCCACCTCCTCCATCGCTGCCCGTTCACGCCGGCGTTTATCCCGTCTCCATGATTCTCCAACTGCAGGTCTTCTCGCTTTTATTCTTCTCCAGCTCTCTCGATGATGAATCATGTTACCATAAAATATTTCCAAATTGGACCGTGTACTTTTAAGAATTTTGATTTCCCACTGATTATTGCTACTGATATGATTTTTCAAAAATGAATACAAAACGTATGCTTTAGTCGTTGATGACCCTAGCGATTTAGATACTCGCAGCAGAATTCAGTGATTTATTTGCAGTCAGAACTTCAATGAAACTGGAAATCGTCTGAAGTCCATACATTTCGTGTGTTGGGTCAATATCTTGTGTGATTGGTTTGCTTATTACTTTCTTTGGATTTGCGGCAGGGAAACATTATCTGAGATTGTAGGGCACTAGAACCTGTTTTGGCAACTAGTTTATTTCATGTAATATGACGACTTTTTAAAAAAAAATCTATGTTTCCGTGCATATTAATGGAATCTCTACCCATAGTTGGACTCCATAGTACTTAGACGCAACTTGAATTGATCATTACAAGATGATTACTCTTGAGCTGGCAATGCTTACAGATTTGATTTTTTTTCCTTTATCGTTCAGATAACATTACTACTTGTAAGTAGGTCCGGTGGCATAAGTCACAGATTGTTTTCCTTTTAGGCTCTATTCTTTTTATACTTAATCAGCAAATATAATTGGTTCTTTGATCTTTTGCTGTTTCTGTGTTCTTCAGCCGTAGATCATTACAAAATTGATTTGCCAATAGTGCAAGCTGAATTGCATTTATTGAGTCATCTATGGCTGATTTTCAGACATCTACTCACCGAGTCAAGTGGATCTTCACTCCTCAACAGTTGGTAATGGTGTTCATCTCTTAGAATGCTTTATTTTGTCACCAAGAAAACAACAAAAAATTGATCGAAATGAATTCAGATCAGAAGGGCAGGAATTATTTCTCTTTGCTTTTGTAGTGTAATTCTGTTACGTAATTTGCTTGATTTTTGAGATGTCAATAGAAAGTAGAATGATTATTTTGGTTCATTGTTGTAATCGTGAAGACAATGCCATTGTTATGCTTCGTGGAATTACTGTGGCAAGTTATTCCCATATTGAAATTAAATGGAAGATTTTTGTTTATCCCAGTTATTTAGTGTTATAAAAAGAAATGGTAATCACGATTGAGAAGTCCTGATGTTATCTGCTGCTCCATTTTGAAATTGGCCATAGCAAATTAAGGAAAAGAGACATGGTGGCAGTGGACTTGGTAAAATTGTTGTTAGTTTTGTTAAAATCAAAGCTCCACTAAGCTAAAAGTTTGTTTAACAGTAATTTAGTGGGGCGGGCCATATTTGCACCTGTTAATGTTCTTATTTTAGTCATCACAATGTACTTCAAATACAGGATGAGAGATACAAGGCTGTTAACCAGAGGGCAAAGCAGACATTGGAAGCTGTATGTTATTTCTCTCTAACTTCACTCAGTCACTATGGTGATATTTGATGCTGACTTAGTATTTCTGCTATGAAGAGTGGGACAACTAGAATTGAAGTAGATGTTGATGGATCCTTATCGTACCCTCAAGCACACAGTAACAAATTAGACAATGGTAAACCTTTTCTTTATTCGGCGGTAATAATCGTTTTTGTTTTCAAGTATTACAACTGGTTCTCGTGGCCAAAATATCTGGTTGTGTTTATGATGGAGCCAATATTATGGATAAATGGCAGCTGATAAGCATTCCCGTCCAAAACCACTTAGTGTTGAAGAAGAAAAATTTATGCGAGTGTATTATGAATATAAGCTCAGAGAAGTATGCAGTGCCTTCTATTTTCCCCATAAAATTCAGGTGAGTTTATTGTTTCCAAGGTACAAGGTATTTTGATGAATATTGGGATACAGTAAGTGAAATAACTAGTGCGAAGTTTTACTGACATGTTCTTTAAAATGGTATATTTTGGTAGGCAACAGCTCTTATTTACTTCAAAAGGTTTTATCTTCAATGGTCTGTCATGGAACATGATCCAAAGCATGTAATGTATGACTTCTTCAGAACTCTTTAAATACTCTATTTTCTGTTTTCTGGCCCCATATTTGATTGGAAGAATAAACTAATAAGTCATTTGAAACTTGGCATGTTATGAGGTAGTATATGAGGTGCTTTTATGATTGGTTCCTACATGTCAAATTTAAGCCATTGGGAGAGGTCGAACAAGATCATAATTGACTAACTGAATTCCCTTTCACACACAAGTGTGCTGGTTGGAAAATATGGCGAGTGCAGAAGCCTACCATAATTTAAAGCATAATACGATAGTAATGGTTTGAAGGTGCGATATCTTGGTTATGGACACCTTGTTAACATGTCAAAGAACCATTAAATAAAAAAGTTTAAGCTATTAAATGAGACCTAGGATGGGATCACTAATTGTTGTAGTTCTAATAATAACTTATTGCGATCATTCATGATGATTTTTTTGCACAGGTTAACTTGCATATATGCAGCTTGCAAGATAGAGGAGAACCATGTGTCAGCAGAGGAGCTGGGTAAGGGGATTTCTCAAGATCATCAAATGATTCTCAATTACGAGATGATTGTTCTTCAGGCATGGAAGTGACTTATGCAGTGCTTAGTTTCCCTTATGCTTTTGGCTTCAGCTTGTCCTTTGCATTAACTTAATTCCTATGTTGCAGACTTTGGAATTTGATCTTATTGTCTACGCACCATATCGATCAGTTGAAGGTTTCATCATTGATATGGAGGTAAGTGGTAAACTCCTCTGTTTACAGCAGTTTCTTGAATGTGCTGCTGTAATTTTTTCCAATCCCCTAACCCTCTGCCCCAGCAAAGAATAGAGGACACTGTCTTCTCTTCTCTTTTCTTATTTGTTTCTTTTTCTCACATGTAATAAAATCTGTAAGCGTTGACCTATTTATAGATTTACTGGCACTTACGCTTTATTTTGGTTATTTTAATATCTTGCTAGTGACATTTAATCATATTCATTCAGGAATTCTGCCGTGCAAATGATTACCAAATCCAAATGCTGAAGGTAATTGCTTGGTGTTCCCCTCCACCTTTTTAGGATTTGATAATATCATCTGCTTAAATTCCATATTGGACTTTGGTTCTGAAATATGATTGTGCATATGATTTGTCTTTCCACAATGTAGGACATCATGGTTATGTTGATTTGTTTGTAGATTATGTTTATTGAAATACTATTGAGAACGAATGCAGTTACTTTTTTTTGCCCCCTTATTTTACTTTATAATGGATCCATGCTTTGTAGGATTTACGAGAGACGGCAAGAGTGGAGGTTGATAAGATGATGTTTACTGACTTACCACTTCTATTCCCTCCAGCGCAGGTACTTCTATATTCTTCTTTTCTTTCCTCATTCGGTAATCTTGATTAAGTTAATCATCTTTATTGTGTTTCCATTTGTCTATTTTGGTAGCAGAAGTTGTTCAAAAAGAACCGGGTATAACATATCGTTAAGGGACTGTTTGGTTACAATTATGTCTTTTACTTTTTGTTTTTGTTTTCTTCTAGCAATTCTAACCAAGCGTAGTTGAGGAATTTCATAATGAATAAGAACCATAAAAAATTGACTTTGACTTGTTTTGGTATCACCTCATTATCAATTAGATAAATAGTATTTAATTATTGTATAGTAACTACTAATGACATTAAATAAATATTTTAACTTATTTATTGGGAATAACTTTTAAACAACATATGATTATTGTTAAAATGAATATTATGTTCAAAATAAAGATTTTGTTGGACTAAAATTATTTATAAGAGTAAAACTATTTAAGAATTTAAAATAATTTAACAATACATATATTTTAAATATTGAAATATTATTTAAAATAAATTTTGATTTTAAAAGTAAAAAAAATATAAATTTCTCTAGAAAAATATGTTAATTTATTTATAGATTCTATTATTAAAATAAAAGTTTTAAAATTTATATTTTATTGTTTAATTTTTATTTTAAAATGATATAGAATAAAAAATGTAGAGTTTGCATTTAATATTCAGCATTAAGAAATGATAAATTTATCATTAATATTTAATAATAATGCTCATATTAAATCATCATTAATGAAATACTTTATTTATTATTAAAATATCAAACTTAACAAAAAATTACTATAATCATTTAAAATGATTTATGAAAATTATAAATATTTTTCATTTTAATAATTAATTTTTGCAAATAAATATTTCATAACAGATAGAAGAATTAATTACTTAGTTTCAATAAATGTAACTTATCATAAAAATAACTACTATATGGTACATTTATTATATTTAATAACAAATGTACAACTATATTGATAATAACAAACAAACTAGGGTTGGCAAATTTGGGACAGGCCTGAGTT
The DNA here is from genome assembly GCA_027123425.1 of Erythroxylum panamense. NCBI lineage: Eukaryota > Viridiplantae > Streptophyta > Magnoliopsida > Malpighiales > Erythroxylaceae > Erythroxylum > Erythroxylum panamense. Next base: position 38,718,963 of record JAOTIZ010000005.1, on the reverse strand, counting down.
GATCGGGCTTTAGGTCGCCCTTCCCTCCCTAGGCTAGCCATCAGCAGATTCACTAAATGTTGTTTTGATTGCTTAAACCAAAACAGTATCATTTTGGTCTAGGCCCAAGCCTGATTATGTCGACCTAAGCCTGATTATGTCGGCGTTGGGCTACATTTTAAGGGTTTGGGCTGGGTCACGATATAGGTGGCCCGAGTTTAGCCTGGCTCGTTGTAATCCCTACATCAAACAATTTTTTAAGAGCAAAATGAAAACAAAAACCAATAACAAGGAAATGCAAATGAAACCAAAGGGCTGCTAATCTATCAGCTGTTGATGAACAAAATAAATTTTAGGCACAGGAAATTGCAAAGAGCTAAACCTTTCAAGCCAATTCAATGATCCTAGTTGAAAATATTCTTCTGTATGAATTGTTTAAGCAGTTGGGTTTTCTTCTTCAACTTGTAAACTAGAAACTGATTTCAATTTAACCAACCGAGTGAATGGTTCTAGCTTTAGACTTTACTAAATTCAATTTGTGGCCACAATACTTCCCTAGGAATGCTATGAGGATCTTCAAGATTCATACCAATAAAGGAAAACCATGTATCATAATTGATCTAAAGAACTTGCATTGGGACTCTTTTATGATTCATTCACTCTCTGAATTAGCAGCACTATTAGTTTTTGCCAAGGCCTTGCTACTCAATGTTGGTTTGGTGGGTTAAGTTTTTGATGTTGGTATGATCTATATGTTTTACTTTCTGTTCCCTCATGTATTATGAATTTTTGCAGTTGGCAATATCTGCTTTACGGAGTGCAAATGAGGCACATGGAGTGATTGACTTTGAAAGGTTAGAATCCTAATATTTGGACTTTAAATAGAAAAAGTTAGCCTCTAAAACTGATTTGTTTCTAACTTGCATAATTCTTTGTAGATACCTTAAGAACATCGTGTCTTATTGGGGTTCTATGCACACAGTTTCAGAGCTCACTGGGTCTTTAGTTGCCATAGATTCTTGGGTATGGATCTACCAATTTAAACTCAGCTCGACTTTGATGTAAACTTCTTCCATCTTTTCTTTCTAGAAAACTCTGAAGGCGCAGAAAGTCTACAGATAATAACCTTCTGATCGTTCTCAATTACATTAGCTGATTTCCTCTGGCTACCGATTTTGCACCAGGTAAAGAAATACAATTTTCCTACAGAAAAGGACATGAAGCACATCAACCGGAAGCTAAAGTCTTGCTGGGGACATGGATCATCTGACGAGTACTTCATTATGCTTGTGGATAAAAATGGGTTTTTATAGTTAAATGCTTTTCTGTTCTATCTTTATAACCTGACATTTTACTGATTGACAGCAGTAAAAAGCGAGAGAAGAAATCAAAACACAAGTCCCATAAGAGTTCAAGTGAAATGCAAAATGATCCGTCTCATATTTAAATGTACGTACTGCCTTCTTTAGTGGGGTCAGGCGTAGTAATATTGGATAGCTCTCTTGGTGGTTTGCCTTCATTGTATATTAATCTTCTAGCGGGTGAGTATGGTGACAGACCTTTTTGCATTCTTCACCCGTTAAACAAGCTAACGTATATTGGGGTTTGGGAACTATAGATTGGTGGGTTGACGTAATTAGAGATATAGGAGCTCAAGTTTACTGCTCGTGATTATTGCGCTTTCATCTCAGGTTAATGAATCCTCCATCTTCTTGCGCTTCTTTTTTCCTTTCAAAGTATGAGCCCCAGTTTAACGTGGGATGATGGAATTTGATTACCAAGACTTGCCCATTGATGAATTGGAGTGTGCCAAAGCAAGGTGAAGCAAGTTACAAGTCACTAGTATGGAGGTATCTTTGTGAAATTGTCATTTAATGGTGCAAATGGATATCTGGGCATTTGTTGCTAAAAGTGCAGAATCTAAGCAGTAAGAGTTTGGAGATTTTTCAACAAAAAACCGTCTTCTGTTAAGTTTATTAATTGTTTTATGCTGCCTTTAGTAGCGCTCTTGCCTGAATAGATAATGGGATTGTGCTTGTGGTGACGTAACTTGGATTGTAAGGAAGCTACTGGTGGCTGAAACTAAGTTTTGGGGAAAATTGAATCAAAAGTTTCCATTTTTCATGTAATTTGTATTCGTTGAAGTTTTGGGCTTTTGATTATATATAGTATATATATAATACATATTCTTGGCAAGCATCACCGTCGTACACTTTAATGTTCCGAAAGACCCCTCTAATCCCATTAGATCTTGTATTATCTCTCGGAAAGATAATAAGGCATGTTTGGTTGAAGGTTTCGTAATGGTACAAAATGGAACATAATATACTTTCATTGTTTGGAATGAAATTTTATGATAGAATATGAAGGAAACAGAGTGTTTCATTTTCCGAGTAAACTAATAAATATATATTATTTAATATATTCTCAATAATTTTTTGTAATGTCAACTTTGATCAAGTCAATATTATATTAAATAGATAGAGTAATATTTAATATAATAAATTTTATTAAATAATTTATAATAATAATAGTAAATTGTATATAATTAACAATAAAATAAATAAAATTTTTATTAATGAAAAATAGAAAATATATAAAAATTTATTCTTTAATTGTTTGTATATGTTTCTGTATAAACAAAAATATAAATAAATTATTTTTATATATAAATCACATAGAATAAAATAAAATAAATAAAATAATTAATTAATAATAATAATTTTATATAATTAATAATAAATTGTATATAATTAATAATAAAATAAAAATGTTAATAAAACTTTTATTAATGAAAATATAAAATATATTAAAATTATTCTTTATTTTTTGTATATATTTTATGTAATTAAAAATATAAATAAATTATTTTTAAATATAAATCACATAAAATAAAATAAAATAAGTAATTAATAATAATATTTTATATTATTAATAATAAATTGTATATAATTAATAATAAAATAATAAACCTCTTGTAATATCCATTTTAATAGAAGGGGTATAATAATTATTTATTATACATTACATTTCATTACATCCATCTTTCAAACAATATTTTACTACATTATATTATGAACCATTCCATCCATCCCAAACAACTTTTCACTATATTATATTTCATTCAATTATAAATCGTTTCGTTCCATTCCATCACTTTCTATTACATTCCATTAATTAACATCCAACCAAATAAGCCCTAAGTGTTTTCTCTAATATCCTCTTAGTTTTCTTCTTTTTGTCTTTGTTTTCTGGTTGCTCAAACAATGTCTAAGTGATTTCTCTTCATGTTTTTCCTCTTTTGTCTTCATGTAAACGACTTCTTTGTGTTTTGTTTTCATGTTTTCTTATTTTGTCTTTGTATTTTCCACTTAAATGACATCTGTTTTGCATCCAATTGTTCTTCTTCTCTCATCGTTGAAGCTCTCAGGTAATTTTCTTATTTTCTTATGGTCTACATTTGTTTTCTTCTCTCACATTGTTTTCTTCTCTCATCTCTCTAGTGTTTTCTTTTAATTATTCTCTCAATATTTTTTCTGTCAATTTTTATATTCTAGAGAGTTCATGATCATTTGTGTCCAAGAGAGATCTTTTAATTTTAATTAATGTGTGGTGTATTTTAATTTTTGTCATTTCCTAATATTAAAGTTCCTTTTATCTTCACAAACTTTTGACATGTTAGAGAAGGTCTTCAACCTCTTCATTGTTAAGGCTTAGGATCCCTTTTTCACAAAGGAAGTTGAAGATTAAGAATAGCTTCACTATTGTATAAATAAAATTTTCCAACTTTAAGTCTGCATTGGATTGATTGCCCTAAGGTCATATTATTGATGGCTTATGTAGCAATTTGAATAAATGTAAGGAGGAAGGTTTAGCCTCGTTTTAGAAATTATGCAAGATACAATATTGTGGGTAACATTCTACAACCTTAGTACTAATGGCTAAAATAATTTTATGTGGGCTAGTTTCATAAGTTCTAGAGTGTTGTTTGAGGGCATTTTTTACGTTTTAGAGAGTATTGTTTGACATAGTGATTGATGATATTGAAATTTTGTTCAATTTACAAATATCCATGTTTGTTGTTGGGTTTCTTTGCACTAGAATCATATTTTGGTCTTTGTTTTTACGCTTTCCCTATTTTAGCAAATGTTCTTTATCATCATTAACCTATGTAGTTTTTTTATTCTTTAAAGCTTCCATTAGATTTCCATTCCTAATAAATCACATCGCAATTAATAGGAAATTGTTGTACTGGAATCACAAAATAGTAGCAACTAGGATTAGTGTTAGAACACATATTAATAAGAAATTTGTCATTAAACAAGAATCATATAATGGTAGTTTGAAACATGTTAGGACATGTATTAGTAGGAAATTTGTCGTGAATTAGTGTTTATGTCATATGTGAAATAACTACTTTTAAAATTTCCTATTAATATATGTTTTAAACACTAATCATATTTCATATACGACATAAATACTAATCCTACAATTTATGACTTAAGTATTTCTTGTTTCCTATTTTACTTATGATATGAACACTAATCTTATTTCTTATTTCACATATTATATAAAAATTAGTCCTAATTCAACTAAGATTAGTTTCTACGTCGTATGTATGTGAAATAGCTATTTTTATAACGTATCAATTAGGATTTATGACTCCAGTAATACCAAAATATGCAATAGCTACTTTTAAAATTATAACCATTTGTTGTCAAGTGTCAATAAGCTTTAATTTATGTTTCATATTTTGTCATAGTGTTTATTTTTTAATTTTCTTTAGTAATAGATTTGCATATATGCTTTTATTTATTATTCGTTTTTACTTTTTGTATAAATGATTTCAAATATGTATTAATACGGAATTTGTCTCTAAATACTAATTCAACTAAGATTAATGTTTATGTCCTATGTTTCTTCCAAAATATATTATCATTATAACCAATTAATAATGATGATTGAATATATTATGAAAGTGCTCTATAAAAATTGTAAAACAAAGAAAAGTGCAACTTCAACCAGATCGATGAGTTGATGCCAAAAATTCAATTCCTAGCCAACAACAATATTATATCAGAATCAATAATGAAATCATTCACGTAGCTTTGCAATTTCTCTATACCTTTAAGTATATATATATATAGATAGATAGATAGATAGATAGATAGACAGAGAGAGAGAGAGAGAGGAAGGGAGATATATATATATACTCAAATGTATATCCTTTTCTTATCATATTCTTTTTTTTTGCATAAGAAATAAAGCCTCTTCTAGTACATTACCATAATATAGCAACAACAATATTCTGCCTTTAAGCCATACATAAGAAATTCATTCTACCTCAAATAACAATGAAGTTATTAGTGCAGGTTTGTTAATTTGTAATACCTTTAACCAGACTCATGATTAAATATATATTTGTATATTCTAAAGTTTTTCTTATTATTTTTATTTGTTTTTGGCTTCTAATGCTAGTACTAAAAAAAGAGGTAGAAGCAAAACTAGATGTTGTGATTTGTAATAAATGAATGTTACAATAAATGACAAGTTATTAATATAGATTAATGCTCAGTAAGGTCTTCCTGTAAACAAGGTCTAGTCTATGAAATTGTCAATTGAGGTGGAATTATTGCAAGAATAGAACTACCTTATATAAAGCATGTTAAATGCTTGAAGAAAGATAACTTGCTTGAAAATGCATTTGAAAAAGTTGTGGTAATTATACAAAATCTTTAACTTTATGCAATATTGTTTCAATGATTTTGAGATTAATTATATTTTTACTTATTACTCACAATTGAAAACAAATATTGTAGATATTAAGAGCCTAAATGTTTCAAACTATGTTACTTCATTATTGAAACAAAAACCAAGAATCGTCGTTTCAAGTTACATAAGTATTATAAATCTTTTCTTTCTAATATGGAAGCATAAAGTCATATTCCTAAACGAATGTCTGAACAAATTTGTAATAGATTGTTAGACTATTGGTTTGACCCAAAAGTTCAGGTTTATTTTCTTTGCCTTCACGTTTACTTACGTTAATCTTGTTATATGACTTCATAACTAAGTTACGTTTTTTCTTGATTTAAGATGATTGTGAGGACGCATAGTGAGTAAATAAAAAAAGAAAACACCTTATAATCAAGGGTCAAACTCATTTTTAGTTGTCTGAAATGACTATGTAAGATTTATAATTACAAGTTATACTTAAATCAATAAACATTACATTATTTATTATTTCTTGTTTTTTTGTTTCATAAAATAGAGTGAGAAGGAACTACATGGACAAGAGTGTGATAAGATCACATTATATAGAGTCATTCACAGAAAGGAAGGTAAAGGATATGTGTTAGAAGAAGCAGAAAATAGCTATGTAGGTATAAAAGTTTATTTAATATTTTTTTTCATTTATTAATGTAGTAGTAAGTAGTAATATGTGGATTGAACATTAATTTTCTTTTCTTTATTTTAAAATAAGATGCAAGAGATATTAGAGAAGTTTAAGTCTAAGGGAAATGAGCTTAGTGAAAAAGAGATTTGCGATACAGTACTTAATACTCATTTCCCTAAGCCAAATATTTTAACCTCAGCATATTAAAAAATCATTAAATAACTTCAAGAGAAAAACAATAATCTTAAGGTTGCATTATAGGCTAAAGCAATTAATGACAAGAAACTTGAGATAAATTGGCAAAACATGATATATTATTCAAAGGTTACTTAGCTCGGACTATGATGGAAATGAAGAAGAAAGGGTATTAATTATAAATGAAGAGGAAAGTGAAGGGTATTAAATCTATTTCATATACTTATTCTATCATTTCCTATATGTATTATAATTTAGTTTTATTATCTTTATTTATTTTTTTGTCTATAAAAATTGCTCAAAGTATTACTAATATCTCACTACAAGAAATTAGCAGTTTACAGATGGAAAAAATTGTCGATAAACCGGAACCTTCCATTGGTAATTTATTTACCGACGGAATCGAACAATGAACAAAATCATCGGTAAAATGTCCGTAGTTAACCTCACCGACGAACCATATTCTGTCGATAAATATACCGACGGAATGTGAATAATACAACCGTTGGTGAAAGTTATTGACGATGGTAGATTTTTACGACGGGTTCTTAAAATCTGTCATTAACTAGTCATCAACTCTAGCGACGGAACTGACATTTCCACCGCTAAAAAAATAAAGAAATTCTGATGGAATTTTATGTTCCGTCGGTAATAAGACAATTTTTTGTAGTTTCCATTTACGTTATGTTGTGATAAATACATAATTTTTATAGTTATCAATTATCTGTGCATAATAAATTAATTTGTGTATTTAAATAATTTGTTGAATTCAGAAAATTAATTAATGATATAAAGTTAATATTGTTTTAATTGATAATAAAAACATTAAAGTGTACACAACTTATGTTTGTAATTGAAAGGACATGACTAGGAAAAGCTAATGTGGTGGTGATAGCGGGTGCTTTAAGCTGCCAAGCCTCCCTTTCAACTATTCTATCTTCTGTTTTAGCTGAGTCATCTACTCCATCTGCTCTCTCATCTTAGCCATCTGCTCCCTCTGCTCCATCAGCTACTCCATCTGTTGATTCACGTTAGCCATCTGCTTCTTTTTCATGTGAGCTATATGGTCCATCAATGTTTGCACTGTGGCCTGAAGCTCGATAACTCATTGTTGTCTATTAGTCTAGCAGACGCTGTTATACTGGTTATGGAAGATTGCAAATAACATGTGTTCACATATGAGCCTAGCCAGAATATCCTTCCATGATGGTCCCTACCACCCACAACATCAAGATACGTCTGAGTGTCATCTACAAGTTATTCCTCCTGAGACTGTTGCTGAATGGTTTGTTATATTTGGTCCTATTAGGAAGCAATGTTTACATTAGTAAGGGATTATTATTAAGAAATTATAAAAATGCATTAATTTCACATACATTTAGTTCTCTATATCAGTTGTTGATGAATGTCAAACCATCATGGTTCTTCATGTGAGTGTGCAAAAACAACTAAATAGGTATAGGCCTGATGCCCAATGACTTTTCTTACATGTATAACCTAAATTGTTAGAGGTGAACTATAAATTCTTACAGAAATTTCAACAAAATTTTCTCTATTTTTATGATATTTACCTCCTGTTGATCAAAGAAAATAATTCAATATAGCCATATATGGCACCAAACATTTATACCATTATCATTATCTATAATACAGCAAAGCAAAATATTTACAAAATAAGTGTCAAGATGAGATACTTACAAGTAGTTGTGCATGCTCGTGGTGGGTTATTGATCCTCCCGTATGTACGGGAAGACTCTCTCCTCCCGAGCTTCCACGTCTGTTGGCGGAGTTATGCCCTGAGATGAACATTGCCTCAAGTGATGCCCAATACTCCTGCCAACGACTCTAAATTTCCTCCGAAATATATTGTGGTCGTTGACTAGCCTTGCGTCTCGCACCAATGAAGTCGTGATAACATGTACAAGCTCGTTTCTCCCATACTTTATACATGTTGGCGTCAAAAGAAGAATCCCAGAAAAATTCTTTCTGAAAAAAGAAGAAAAAATTAGACTACTATATATAATGTAATAATATTTATCTAATTAGTGTATATAAATCAATATAAAAGAGAAAATAAATATGTATTATACCTCAAACTCTTGAAAGTAAAATTGCTTTGTAGCCTCAAATATTTTCTTCCACACATAACCCTCAGGATCAATCCTTTGCTTAAATGTGGAAGACATATTTCTAAAAATCTGTCCAGACGGATCCAACCTAATATAAAAAGTAATTTGATACTGGCAAAAAACTAATAAACATAAGACTTAATCAAAAGAAAATAGTGGTAAATGTGGTTTATTGACAACTGTTACATACTTTATTCCATCAGGTCCCACAACTCCAAGGTGGTGGACCTCTCCTCCATTTGATAAAGAGGTATTGAATGATATATAAGTTTGCAAAGGAGATGGTGTAGCATGAGGAGCAGTAGGTGATGCGCCATTTGCAACTATCGGCCTTGGAGGGGGAGCAGGTGAGTCAATGCGAGCTGCAGACGAAGACGTTCCACCTTCACAGTTAGTTGCTTCGAACATGTATCTAAACCTCGGCCGCATAACCTCACGTTGTCTCTTTGGGCCTATATTGTTACCTAAAATTCAATGATTATCGAATTCTTTACAAATATAATAATTTGAATTCAATATTTTACACAATATATGAAGAAGGAAATAAGGCAATAGAGTTTAAGCTTAATTAATTTTTAACAACAACAAATGAACTTTAACAATCATATAATTATGCATTGTTTAACAAAATCTTACAGATACAACAATAAATTAACTTTAAAGGTTAGTCTAAGAATGTATTGCATCGATAAATAACAATGATAAAATTAATTTATTTGATTCCATGTGACATGGGAGTCGGTAAAGATAAATGGTTCCCCAATGTCCGGATTCCCGAGAAGGGTTCTGGCATATTCAAACGCACCAATGAAAACAGTAAAACTTCTTCCACCAGCTGTAGGCTTTTGAACACCTTCCTTCAATAGCTTTTCCACTATAGCTATAATTGTAGAGGAAACAGTGAATGAGTTGTCGCTCTTAGTATGGAACACTAATTCTTCAGATGAACTACTAGGGGGAACAGATTTACCTAAAACAAAATCAGTTAAGAACTTTTGAAACTATGATATGAGTAAACTGTTAAATTAACCAATACTGGATATTAATGCATGCGTGATTGTGCAGACGAGGTTTGAGGAATTGATAAATTTTTCACAAAAATCGATCTCCCTAATCCTTTAGAGCCCGTTGTGACATTGCTCTTGCCTCTATCGACATACATGTCCTCTTCGAGAACAATAAATCTTTTCCACAAGCAAACTAAGACCCCTAATAAGTTTCTTCATATTGTAAAAACTATCAACCATTGTACGATCAATAGGCAATGATTCATTATACCATTCCATAATTTTATCAAAACTACGATTCGAAATATGCCCTTCAGACTTTATGTTCAATATTCGAGCAATTGAAGACAATTGGGTCATTGTCTCACAATTTGGCC
>JAOTIZ010000005.1:38661979-38682143 GCA_027123425.1 Erythroxylum panamense | reverse complement strand
ACCCTAGCTCTCTTTGCTTTTCGGCAACCCTACCTTCACCAAAAGACTTACTTGAGCGTCGGAGGGGCTAATCGGGATATAACCCCGACGAGCCTTCTTTGTCTTGCAGGGATCTCATCGTCGGAATCACTACAGAAAGCAGTCAACTCATGGATCCAAACGGCAATGTTCAGTTCCGCCAAAATCCGGCAGAATCACACATCATTAACAAAAGACTCGTACTCTGGTGGCAATCCATTCAAGGTGAAGAGGACCAAATCATCTTCAAAAATTGGTTCTCTAATTATAGTAAAATCATCGGTGATTGAGGCAATTGAGTTGAGATAATCAGTGATTAAAGAATCACTCTTTCATGTGGTATGTACTTGTCATCAAAGAAGTTATTGTTTGATGGTGATTTGTTGAAGAAAGTGGTGTTCAAGAGTCATCCACAGTTTTCGGGATATGGTACAAGTGAGATCAAGAAATGCTACAACCGGAGGGAGTGTGGTTGTCACAAGTCATCCATACACTAGTTTATCTGAAAGTGAGTTTATCATAAACATCTTTATTATGTATAAATAAAATATATGTATTATTAGACCTTTTCAGACATCACATTTATGCGAGATTCAACGATATAATGATAATGATGATAAAGATCTATATAATTAAAAGAAATCACCTCTTTTTTTCAAATTAACTTTTTCTAGTTATAACAAGCCAAAAATAAATTTAATATAAAATCAAAAGATAACAATTACTGCTGTAGACTAATTATTCACAAAATTATAATTAGTCGGACCATAAGATTAAATGGAAGATAGCCGGTAGATGAATATTCCTACAGATAAAGAGCAATATTTGGAGGTGTATATATAAACAAACTAATTTTAGAACAGAACGACGACATTCACAAACATTTGCATCTCCGTTCTCATACGCTTCTGTTTTGTCTGCAGACCAGGAACCCATAAAAGAAAGATTTAAGGTTTAAGAACCAACCCGAAAGAAAAATTAGTTGCCCACTAGAAACACAAGAAAATTGGATTCCTTATTCTGAAGTGGGCAAGAGGGGATCTCCAGTTAGTGAATTACTATGTTGGTTTCCTGTTAGATATGACAGAGCCAAATAGAGTGAACCTGCAAAGAAAAAGCTGAAGAACCATGCATTATTGTAGATGCCTACAAATGTTCCTGAAATTGTAGGCACTAGTCCAACCTTGTGCAAGAAACCTGGTACGACGGGCAATATCCCAATTACAAGAGCTGCTATTGCAGCCCAATTATAACCTCCTGAATAGAAATATGCTCCACGAGGACTTAACGTGTACAAGTCCTTAACCTTTAATTCTGTCCTCTGAATTATATAATAATCTGCCAAGAGAACCCCACCAATCGGACCCAACAATGCAGAGTATCCAACTAACCACGTGTAAACAAAGCTTTCACTTGATTTCAAAAGTCTCCAAGGTTGAAAAACAATACCAAGCAGGGCAGTCAAAAGAGCTCCTCTCCTGAAACTGAACTTCGAAGGGCTAAGATTGACTAGTGCATTTGCCGGTGCTACAACGTTGGCAGCAATGTTTGTTGTTATTGTAGCGAGGCTGATTCCAACAATTGCCAGAATCATTGTTGCGAGCCCTCCAATTTGGTCGAGAAGTTGAATTGGATTAGAGATCACACGACCAAAGATCACTTTTGTCGACGAGGTTACTGCTAGTCCAACGAACGTAAATGCGCCCATAAAGATTGGTAGACCCGCTTGGCCAATAATTTGATCAGTCTGACTTTTGGCATATCTTGTAAAATCTGGAATGTTAAGAGCAAGAGTTGCCCAGAAGCTGATATTAGCGGTAAGGGAAGGGAAGAAAAGAGCCCAAAACTCTGATGAAGTCAACTTTGAGGACAAGGAAAGCATATAACCAAACCCACCAGCATTAACATATGCCCAAATAAGTAAACAAGAAGTAAGTGCAATCAGAATAGGAGCAGAGTACTTCTCCAGGTCTCTGATTCCTTCAATTCCTTTCCAAACGATGCCCAGTTGAGCTAACCAAAAGAAAATAAAACAGGCAAACTCTAAAGGTGAAGTGCCAAGCCAAGGTAAAACCCGAGACCATGAAGATTCTTTAATGAACTTTGGTAAAAGAATGAATATAGCCTCTCCACCGATCCAACTCTCAATCCCATACCATCCACAGCCTACAAGAGCTCTAAGTAGAGTTGGAACGTGAGCTCCGCGAATCCCGAAAGAAGATCTAGCCAAGACAGGAAAAGAGATGCCATACTTTGCTCCAGGATGTCCTGTAAGTACTAATGGAACTAAAAGTATTAAATTGGCCACAACTACTGTGGCAATTCCTTGCCACCATGCCATGCCAAGATCAACAAGACTACCAGCCAAATAATATGTAGGCACACCTACCACAAGACCAATCCAAAGGCTGGCCATTTCCCAACCAGAAAAGCTCCGTTGACTTGGAGTAGTTGGTTTAAGATCATCATTTGTAAGCGTTGCATCGGGTTGGAAGTCATATTCCTCTGGTGAACTAACATTTTTGGATTGGTTAGAAGCCATAGGGATCAAAAGTGTGCATTTTCTTGCAGGAAGACAAGAGGGAAAGTGGTTGGCTGTAACACTTTTGTTCGCACCATGTTTACCATTCAATTTCGAGTTTATGGCGAAATGAGAGACTTTAGATATGAAGGAAAGAGATGAAGTGGGGTGGGGATGGAGATGGAGGCTAATACACTTGGACACCATGACTTGTCACCAAAAGCAAAAGATCCCAGATCAGGCTTTGAGGTGAGGAATCTGTGGCTATGAGTTATCGAGAGTTGTGTGGTTGGCATTGTCAGTCTCTTATTTTCTTCCTAAGGTCCAAAGAAGATTCAACATTACAAGTAAGACCATAAACAAATAGCTGGAGAGATTCCGAATCCTATAATTGATCATGACATAAACAATAAAACAATAGTGTATGGATGACAAAATATGAAGAAATCGTGTTCTAAATTACTTATTGGTGGGAAGATTAGGCTTAGCAGCACGTAGTCTACACTGTTTCTACCTTAAAATTTAGCGATGTAAGTATACAGTACTTAAGGTATAATTTGCTTTTCAAATTTATCACAAGATTATATTAATTTTAATACGGCTTTAGTAGATTGTGCCGTTCAAATTTATCACAGCATTGTATCAATTTTTTAAAACAGTTATGGTAGTTTAGTTGGCCAATTTTGATTGTTTGGGTCGTTATCTCTCTTATATATTACTACATTTAACTCGGATAGAAGAAAATATATTACATTCAACTGGGATAGAACATATTCCATTTTAGTTTGTCGAAGGACTATATTTTTATAGCATTACATGGCTGCAAGCTAGTTTGATACTTTCGAGGTAATTCCAAAGGTATATTTTCATAAAATTGTGAATATCATATTAAAATTTATATCGATTTTCATATTGATAAATTCATATCGATTGTAATATTAATATGATAATTTGAAACATTTTTAAATTTTTATTTTTATATAATTAAAATTTAGCTTTATATTATAGTTAAAATTAAAAATATTTTAAGTTTTAATTTAATATCTCAATTTATTAAAATTAACATAAAATTATTTTTTAAAAAATATAATAACTATTAGCAAAAAAATATATCTATGCTTACTTTTTAATTCAACTTTTTATCTTTTCTTAATTTACATCTTTTACTTGACATTTTTTATATTTTAGTATCTGTATAAAACTGCTACGAGTCAAAAGTTTTAACCAACTTCTACTGTCCTAGATTTTATCTTCACTTATAAATGAAGTTCTTTTTTAACATTATAAGACTTTAATCTTTTTACTCATCGTGGCAAGCATTCGCACACACTTTTGATTTGTATCTCAGACTAGACAGGCAACTTAATATAGATCTTTAGGAACTCAGACACAGTGATACGACAATTTCATAGCATCTTTAAAAGTTCAAAGCACTAGCTGATGAATTAATAAATGCTGGTTATTAAATTCTAGATCAATGCTATTATATACCATAATATTGGTGTTAGATAACTTCGAATGATAACAACTCTTCATCTTCATTATGAACTAATGTCTTTTCATGAATTACATAGGCAATTAGTTGCTCATGAGATTTTACTAAATGAGCCTTAATGATTAACCAATGACAAATTGACTTACTGGAAGCATAATAGGTGCCCACATAATCTTGATATGATGCACATTGAAAAAAATGCATGTGATAATATTCTAGGAACTTTGTTGGAGATTTTGGGCAAGTCAAAATATCATCTTGATATAAGGTTTGATTTGAAAGAAATAGGGATTAGAAAAGATCTACACCCTATCAAAGTAGATAACTCTCATGTATCACTAGCTCTGACTTGCTTTTACATGACCCTAGAACAGAAAGAAAACTTCTGCTCAGTTTTGAAGAATGTGAAACTACTAGAAGGTTGTGCATCACATATTACACGATGTGTTGATGTTATTTAGAGAAAAATATTAGGATACAAAAGTCATAATGCTCACATTATTATGTAAGACCTACTCCAATTTACTGTAAGAAAATTATCACCAAAAAAGTTGCAGTTGTTTTAAGTAGGCTGGGTGATTTTTCAAAGGGGGTATGCAGTAAAGTCATTAAGCTAGGGATCTTAAGCATCTAGAGAAGGAAATTGTGGAAGTACTATGTCAACTTGAAACAATCTTTGTACCTTATATCTTTGATATCATGGTTTATTTACCTATTCATTTGTCAAAACAAATCAAATATGTTGGACCAGTACATTGTCATTCTCTGTACTACGTTGAGAGGCATTTGGCAGGTTAAAAAGTTATGTTCATAATAAAGTCAACCAGAAGGGTCTATAGTCGAAAGATACTTAGCTAAACAATGTGCAAATTTTTGTTGTATTTATATGCATAATGAGGTGAGAAAAAATTTAACAGGCATATGGAAGACAATAACGATATAACTCTTGTTGACATATTATCTTCATTTTTTTCAAAAGTTGGGCATCCTATTGGAGGGAAAGGACAAGGAAAGGTAAAGTTATCAATTTAAACTTAAATATATTACATCAAGCTCATCGAAACATTCTAGTTAATTCAAGTGACAAAGATGTTGAGAAGTACATTACGTAAGGTACACACCAATATTTATCCATCTTAAGATTTTTTTTATTCCCATTATAATAATTAACATACATTGTTCTGTTTAGGGAGCATCACAAATTAAAAGAGACAAGTAATAAAAGAAGTCGATGGGCAAGGCCCAAGATTATTGCAATAAATTTCCTCAATGGTTTCAAGATAAGGAGATATCTTGTGATAACATCTTAACTCATATTTTTGGGTTGTCCAAAGGCTCTAACAATGTGGCAAAGAAACATTCAAGTTATGTTATTAATAGATACAAGTTGATGACTAAAAAATGGGATGTAAGGTATAAGAGTAAAAATAGTGGAGTTTTTCTAACAACATTAACTCTGAATTTTACAAGTTTAAAGACCAAAATCCAACACTTAGAAATGTGAATTACTATAGAGAAATAGAGGAAATTATTAAAGTGTATTATTAGGGACATTTCAGTTTAATGTTGTTCAAATGTTATTGGTATCAAGAGGAGAAAGACGGTTATGGAGTTACCAGAGTAAACTTCAAAAAGTTATATTATATAGAAGATATCCTTTTATATCAGGAAGCCAAGTTCATCAAGTGTTTTATGTAGCTGATTGTTTTAAGGAAGGTTATCCTTACGTGGAGAAGAAAGTACTTAAGTATCTGTTTGATGTACATTTGGATGATAATGAAAATGTTTAAGAAACATACTAGGGAGAACCAAATGACTATGTCAATGATTTCTTTAGAAATAATGGTGGCATAGACCCTAATTATTCTATAGAAGATTTACCTATAGGCACGGTTGACATACCTCAAAATATGTTAAATATATAAAGATAAAATAATAATGATTCAGATTTTGATGACACTAACTGGGATTAGATGAATATTGATAAATAATTTGTCATAAAAGGTCCTTATTTGTTTTTCTTTCTCTATTAAAACGTTAGCTTTTGTTATTATATGTTTAAATATACTTTAGTATTCTAATTATTATTTATGGTTATTGACAACAATATTCTTTATTGTTACAAGTCTTCATAATGAAAAAAGGAAGAAGCAAACATATGTGACCAGATTTGTTACACCAAGGTCTATGACTAACTTTTTGAACAAGCAACAGAAGAAGACTCATGCTTATAAACTAAAAGATTCATCTAACTTGTCACATAGAGAGAAAAAGCATTTGGACGATAGTGAAGAGCAATGCCAATTGATTAAAGAAAAGGTACATATTTTATCATTTTCTTTGGTAATATGTATGTGATTATTCTACTATTAAATTTGGTTTCCATATAGTTGTCATAGTAATAGTTATTTTTGGGCCTCTTTGTAACGTGAATGAATTTTTTTTTATATTGATATAGGTTAAAAAACTTGTAATTTATTTTTTTCTTTCGATTGGTTTTAATTGTCACAATTTTTAATAAATAGGAAAAGACCAATCCTCTAAGAAGAATGACAAACCACAACCTTTATGTCCTTTGGGTAGTGATGCTTACTTTTTAAGGTTTAAAAAAACAAAAAAAACTTATTGAGGAGCAGCCACAAGTGGAACAAGGAAGTGGAGGGAATCAAATACGTGAAAATGTAGTAGAAGCCCAAGCAGGGGAGCAATTGTTAAAAAAGGTTTACTTTTCCAATGTGTCAAGAACTAATAACTAAAATTATGGAAGAAGTTGAACGACATAAAGATATAACACAAGAAAATGGATATGTTATTAGCATATATATGGCAGAAATTGCTACTGCTCAATAAAAAGGTAATCATATATTATACTATTATTTAAATAATTTCTCTTATTTATACTAAAATTAATGATTATTTTGAATATAGAATTTGTGAAGAAGAAGGGGAGAGGTACAACTTTGCTCAAAGAGGTTCATGCAAGATCTATGGAACAATGCAAACTAATTATTTTCAATGCTCTTGATCAAGCAGTTGGTCCTGATGAGAAGACAATGATTGAATTCACATTTTTCTTGGGTACTGTGACTTACAAATGAAATCTTACACCTCTAAACCATGCTAATTGGCGTACGATTCCTAAAGAACCTATTTGGGAATATGTTAATGTAAGAAATCATTATCTTAATGTTCCTTTAAATTTTGATTTATGAAATTTAAATAAACATTTATTACATTACAAAAGAGATATATTATGTCATTAGAAGGTAAAGGATGGACTTTGAAAACTGTTGGAGAAGTATGGAGAATTTATAAGTGTACAATGAAGTGAAAGCATTTCAAATAGGATACAACAGATGTAGAAAAATTGGCCAATTGTTCAAACTACATTTTTTTTAAAAAAGTTGATTGAGGAGCTCATTTCTTATTGGAAATACCCAGATGTGGAGGTATGATAATTATTTGTACTTTTTACAAATTAGTTATAAGATATCTAATTAATATAATGTTTTAATGTGTAGCAAATTACTAAAACAAATATTCCAAATAGAAAATACAAACTAAAATGCACACAGCTAGTCTTAAGAGCTTTGCAATTATTTATGCTAAGTTGGTAAGTTCTTCATTGAGTTATAATCTTTCAAGAAATTACTTAAAATTTCTAAGTTATAAACAACAATTGTTTCCTTAGATAGCAAAATGAAAGAGAGGATAAAACTCCACTCTTTAATGCTGAAAAGTATCTTGCAACTTATAAAAGAAAGCCTGGAAAAATGTATAAGCAATCCACTAAAGCTATAAGAGAGAAAAATGGGAGTAATGTTTGTCTTGTAATAATTTTCCATATTGTTACTACCTTTGTTAAGATGCCCAAATTTATTGCTTATTACATGTTTTTCTGATTGCATTTCATTTTTTTATATTGTTGATTTGTTCTTCTCGTCAAAATGAGTTATTTATAGTATAACTGGAATCATAGTAGGCTTGTTGTAAACATATATGGTTCTTGCATTCATTAGTATGATTGTAAATTTTCTTTTGTAGGCTTGCATTGAAGAAGTGAAAAAGGAAAATCATATTCAAAAGCTTGATGAAGTTGTAGTTGATATACGAGCGATAAGGCCTGGACGTAATAAAATTTTTGGAAGGGTATTAAAGCATCTAACATGAAAGAAAATAAAATAGTGAGTGAAGTCCTGTACAAAGTTCCTCATGAGTATTTACAGTCCATGAAGAATGCATTGGACGAAGATATGAACTAAAAAGTAGAATTTGAAAAGGAGCGAATGAGAAGGAATTGGAATAAGAGAAAGTTGGGCAGCTAGAAATGAAAAGGCAATTAGAACAAGATAAAGTTGATAGAGAAGAAATCATGAAACAAATGTTCTCCCTCGTGTAATTTCAACTTGGGCAAGTAATACCACTAACATAGACATGCTTTATTAATTGATTCCATGTAATCAATCAAGAAAGGAATCTTCTATTACTCCAAAACATACATATCAACTTAGAGAATAGCAGGTGACAAATTTTCTTAATTCACCATTATTGTACATCATCCTTTTATCTTTTTCGTTGAGATTAATTGCTTATATATTCATGCTTTCTGAATTTTGATCATAAAAAGAATTGAATCATTATATTGTTAATTTTTGGAATATATTGTTTGTCTTGATTAAATTGAGATTAAAATAAAGTATTTAGTATTTCATTCTTTAGATATATCAATCTGTTTAAGAACATAGTAGTTTTTTAGTTCTAATCTATTTGTTTTTAATAAGAAGGTGATGATTAAGAGTGGATAAGGTGGTACTTGGTGAAGGATTTTTGAGTGCTCATACGTTTTGGTTTTGTTTAGTATTTAGATTAATTCACTTATATTTTGTATGAATTGGAGGAAGATAATGTAGGTAAATATTTAGCTGATGATTTTTTTCTTTTGTATTTTAAACATGTTAAAGTTTGAGTTTTACAAGTCTTTATAGACTGTATATCATATATAAATGCAATTTTTGTGTTGTTTTCATTTGATTGTATGTAAGTAATTAAGACATATATTAATGTATGTATATTGATTTTAATGTATATATGGATGTTAACAAAAGTTTGTTTTTCCATAAACATATTGTTAGTAACGAAAGAATAAATTGTTGACTATGTTATTACAAATTATTGTCTAAAACATCACTTTATTTCCTTATAAAGACTTAAATTGTTGCAATATCTATTCAACATTGTTACTATAGTTTGAAACTATTGTGTTCCTTAGTCAAAAATTGAACCAACATTTTTTATCTTGTTGCCCAATTAAAAATTTTTGTAGCCTTTCATTTATAACAACACCACTTTATCTGACAGTATAAATTTTGTTGCTTTAATAAAAAAAGTAGCAATAATTGTACTTATAGTTACACTTTTGTTTACTTCCTAAAACTCTTTGCTAAGATAAAAATTTTCTTTGCAATCAACCAATTATATCAATTTCTTCATATCCAAACAATGCTAATTGACAAGCAACAAAAAGGTCAGTGCATTAGCCTTTTTTTTATATTCAAACCCATTTCAATATTTTGAGTATGACCACGTTTTCAATATAATTAAAGAAGATAGTAATATGAAACACAAAGATTTATACTGACTATAAGAAAAGTAGGAATTCGCAATGGAAAACTACCGAAAGAAAAGAAATCGTTGCAAATTACTAACGAAAATTGACATTGATGGGAAAATTTTCATTTAGCAATGCTAGTAATATTTGTCAGTAAATATGGAGGAAAATTATCCCGACAAAACTTGTGATGGTATAAAATGCCCATCGATAAAGAAGGTGGGAATTGTTGGTAGAATAAAAGAGATTTGATTTTACCGATGAAAATTTTTTATCGGTAAATTTTCAAGATAAACGTTATCGTCTACTTCAGCTTTAGGGTTTGAAAGTAAAAGAAAATGACATCGTTTGGTTATACAGGTTAGGGGGGAGAGGAGAGCTTTCAGGTGAGTTGAATGTAAAAGAAAATGATGTTGTCTCCTCTCGTGCGATTTTCTTCTCTCTAGTTTCTCTATTGTGGACTCCTTTTATGCTCGTCGGTGTTGTCTTCTCCAGCCACTATCATCGTATCCTTCAGTGGAGGTAATTTTGTAGCCATTGTCGTGTTTTTTTCATAGATTGGATGAAAGTTAATTTGGGTGTTTGATTACTTTCATTTATTTGTGTATTCTGTGATTGGAAAACAACTTTAAGATATAATTGTTAGTGATAGAAGGGATAAGACGTGATTTTGGTTGTGATATTGAGATGAATTTCTAATGCATATAAGGTGTTTGATAAAATGTTTGTTCTTTAAAAAAATGATTTCAGTTCTTTATTTTTAGTTCTTTTTTAGTATGAATTTCATAATTTCAGTTCTTTACTTAAAATATGATATAACTTACATTGATATTTTTGTATGCATTATGCTTAGATTATAGTATAATATGATATGGCTTGGTTCTAACAGACAGACTTACAGTCATCCATTCTTGTGTACATCTTTTTAGAAGGGACCTATTCTTATAGTTGTCCTTATAGAATGAAAAGTACAACTATTTCGTACTTGTTAGTTTTGACTCATACATCTTATTGTTTTTAATTGGCTTGGTTAAATGATTGAATTATATATGTGACCAAAAAGATGTTTTCGGACTATTAAATTATTCTTCCACTAGTCCTCAAGCTAGAAACTTCTGATGTCACTTGTTACCCAAAGGCTTATATTTGGTGGTACATATACAACAGAGATATTGAATCTAAGGTAAATCTAGAGATTGGGATTTTGAATCACAGAGAGAGGAAATCAATTTAGTTATCCATAAGCTTGCATATATTGGTCTCTTTGCACTAGATTGAAACTGTTGAAATGTCAACAGGATTTCTTTTTTAACTTCCCATCCAAATGATAATGGAGGAATGTTGACATAATAAGTGACCAACTTTTCATCTATCTCATCCAAAACCTCCATACTACCACATGCCTATATATTTTTAGTAGGCTTACAGTCATCAATATTGGAATTTATTCTCAACCACTAGCTTTTGTATGGACACATAAGGTTTGATGTAATTCACTTTTTATTAGTTTCCTTAAGAGAATTGATGTTTGTTTGTTGATTAATTTTGATAGAGTTGTCGTAAGAGTAGCTAAACACACCAAGATAGATGATCTTGGTTCTGGCTTAGGCGTAATAGTTTGGTTCTCATCAATTATTCTAAAAGATAACATTTTGATGAAGTAGTCATCAATTATGTCAAGGGGATGGCGACTTTAAACCCATAGATAAAAAAGAAAGGGTGAAGATGTTGTGAGACATTTGCAAACACTTTCACCTCCTCCATATAGATTTAAACCCAAGTGGACATAAGATATTATACTTATTTTCTTTCCCATATAAAAAAAGGGAAAAAAGAAGAAGAACAGGTCTTATAGCTCTTCACCAGGAGAAACTACCGAGACTCGTATTGAGTTCGACAATTTTTTCACATTTGACACTATAGTGAATGGTCTAGACATATTATTATTAAAGAAAGATCTCTATAAAATAATAGGTAAGGTTTGGAAAAAGGGTTACCTATTATATGGTATTCTTAGAACTGAAATCAAGTTTAATCATAAGAAGCTAAGCTAAATTACTTGAAATATAATATAGCTTGACTTGGAGGTGTTAGGTTGGATGATGATTTAAGGGATATGTAACTAGATATAGGAAATAATTTTCCAATAGTTATTAAGGATATTAATTTCAATCAAGAAGCATGTAATTGAAACAAGGATAATGGTAATGATAAAAATGGGAATATTAATTCAAAGGATGGGATATGAATTCAAGTTGAGATATGCCACCAAAGAGAAAACAGGATATAATGCGATCAAGGTTCAGATCAGGATTTGGAGCCAGTTACTCTCCAAGTGAAGCATCACAATCTGTAACTACTATCGAATCAGATGTTGTACCTCCAACTACTACTAAACTTACAGATGAGGTATCACCTTCGGTACTTACTACCATACCATCCACCACCCCTATACTGACAGAGATATTAGGGGTAAATGATGCAGATGAAGGAGGCAACCTCCAGCTTAGAGCTGAGGGAGCTGATGGAAAAACTTACATCACAATTGTCAACAATCTGTAATTGAAAATACATGAAATACCATATGTTTATAATTAAATTATAGGTTTAAATTTAAAAATGGTATAAATTTAATTGTTTTAATATTAGGTTGATTCCATCTAGGCCATGCTCAAGAAGCATGACATTCAAATTTAAGGAGAACATTGATGTTGAGGATTATATATTGAAGAATATATCTCAAGGGACAAAAGAATTTTACTATTAGGAGTTTGAGGTACGGAAAACTTTTTTTGTTTTTAAATTGATTTTTATATATTTATTAGATAAATCTTATGACATTATAAATACTTATCGTATGTAATTTTTTGGGATTCTAAATTTGACGTGGTCATTTATAAAGTTAGGAAAGACAAGCACGTACATATTATCGAGACTTTGTTAGTGCGATACACAAGATTAGTATACGACCGCCTTATATTTCTGAACAAATATGGAGTCATTGGCAGCAGTATTAGACATCACTCGAGGCAATGTCCATTTCAAAGTGTAATTCTACTAACAGACTTGGAGAACCAAGGGAAAGAGTCTTCACGTACATACTGAAGGATTTATTACCCACTACGAGCATGCAGAGAGACTTGTAAGTATCTACACTTTACATTTATATTCTGATTTTTTATACTTTGGTATATTTCAATTTAATTTGATGTGTGAATTTTGGAATGAAAATATATATATATTATGAAGAATGATAATGTTATAAATTGTAATTCACTTATAATATTTTATTCTAATGCAAGAAAAGTCTATGGGCATGAAACCTACATCTTGTTAACTCTTTTTACACACTCACACTAAGAAGCATGACGGTGTGACCTTCGTCAACACCAGATGTAGAGAACCAAATGTATGTGAAATTTATACTTTAATATTAATGCTTAATAATTATCACTTACTAACATAAATATTGCCTTATGATAGGAATAAATACAAGAAAGTATTCAATGACGGTCTCAATAGTCTAAAAATGTTGATGAGACTCAAACCTATTTTTATGCAGTGGGTGGTAAAGATCGTTGTCGAAGGATATTCGGCTTAGGTTCATTTGTGAATACATGTTATTCTCAATCCTCCACATTCTGTACAACAACATCTAGCAGGCGATCGCACTCAATGAAATCCATGAGCTTTGGAGCACAATACAGACATTGGCAGCTTAGTTACAACAGTCGATGGAGTACATAACTCAGCTCCGCAATGAGGTAAATGAGTTGAAGGGGAGGCATACCACCTCATCACAGCAATCAAAGCATCTAAGGTCACTAAATGAACAGCATACTTGTAGTCATTTTGTATGAATTACAAATACTTATTATGTACAAAATAACTTTTTTATTATCAATTAAGATCATTTTTACTTTATATCATCAATCAACTTTCTGTTTTAACAAATTAAATGATGAAACAAATCAAAATATTATCAATAGATAACTCAAAACTGTTTAAATTATGCATTAACTATAATATCAATAAATACAATTCAATGTAGGAAAATTTTAAAAAATAGTTTTTAGTAAATTTACAGACGGGAAAACAAAGTTCGTTAGTAAAATCTATTCGATTTACCGATGGACATCTAATAATTGTCGGTAATGACAACGTTAATTTACTAACGGAATAACCAAATTCATCGGTAAGTTTGCCAACAGACATATCTTTTTCGTTGGTAACTTTTTTGACTGAATGCAGCACAGAATAATTGTCGGTATATTCACCGACGGTTACATAAAATTTTTGTCGGTAAATTTCTGATGGACATTCTGTGATTCGTCGCAAATTATTACCTATGGCCATTTATCCGACACCTTGGTCCATCAGTAAATTCTATTGCTAACTAAACTTTCTGACGGAATGTGTAAATGTTCTGTCGGTAATTTCCATCACTAAACTCCATTTTTCTTGTAGTGATTAGTTTAATCGACCACTAATTTCATCCTTTTTTATATTTATTTTCTTTCCACTTTAATTAATGACTCATATACACCCATGAAGAATATTATGGTCAATGTTCTTGAAATAACCACCAAAGGTAGTCAAGTTTATTTGTTGTATATGAAACCCATATGAATGAAACATTAAGAAGATATACATCTACATATATTTGATTCTTCTTATTCTTCCATCAAGTTTACACACAAAAGAAGATCTCTGCAGTAAAACTGGTAACAAAAGTTCTTTAATCGGTGGAACTATAATAAGAATCAAAGTACGTGATTCTTTGTTTTATATGCATATGAAATAATCTTAATTAACATAATCCACGTGATGATGTTTTATAGTATATAATGACTAACATTGGTATCAGAGCCAAATGGTTGTTTTGTTTTGCCTGCTAATATCAAGATATAAGAATCTGTGTTAAACTTTGGCTATTGCTTATGCATGCATAATTATATAAATTTATCATCAAGTTTTACACTGTTATTAGAAGTTATCTTCTACGATTGACATCTTGTAATATATAAGATTTGTGTTTGTGTTTGTTTTTTTTGGTTCCTCTTGGTACTTCTCTCTCTAAAAATAAAATAAATAAATAAAAAATTTCATTTAACAATATCAAAAACACACTTTGTTATTTGCGGAACCAATGTGGGTTACATGTTTTTGTAACTAAGAGACAGAAGTAACGAGAGCAGGACAGAACAAAAGAAGAAAGAAGTTTAAAAAAGGAAATGTAGAAAACGAAACGCAGAGAAGAAGAATAAGGGACTTCTTCCTCCTTATAGCCAAAAGGCACGTGACCTTTCTTAAAAGTTGCATTACGTGGCCTTTCTCATCTTGTTAAATGGCTACTGCTTATGAAACTCAAACAACTCTTTTGTCTTATTATGCTTATATGTTTGATGATGTAATATATGTATAATAAGACAAAAGACTTAACAAATATTTTTTTGTTTTTGGATATATGTTTTTAAATTAAATGTAACATAAAGAATTAGAAATGTGTTTTCTAATTTGCACAAACTAATTAAGTTAGTTAAATTAATTTCTAATTAATATAAATATTAGAAATTCATTTTTTACTACAAGTAAACTAATTTTTTTATTTAAAATAAACTTAGAAATAAGTTTCTAAGACCAACAAAATTAGAAATGAGTTTTCTAATTGTATTATGTTTTGTTGAATTAAAATTAGACATATGTTTTTGTAATTAAAATCAAAACTAATTTGTTTAGTTGAAATTAGAAAGGAATTTCATTAGAAATTAGTTTCTAACTAAACCAAGATAAATTGATTAGTTCTATTATAATTTAAATTAGAAATAAGTTTATAATTTTATTTAAATTATTCATATTTGACTGTGATTAGATTAGAAATAAGTTTCTAATTGATTGGATATTAATATCATAATTTGATTAGCTAAATAAAATACTGATAAAATTAAATTGTTTCCATAATATGAGCACGAGTTCGTTATGTGTTAGACAAACTAATTTGTTATTTTTGCACTCTTCTGATTCTTGAAAATTTGTTTTTTAGGAAGATGTCTATTATTAAGCAAACGCCTAAACTTATTCGATGTGAGGCACCGAAGAGATGTATTAGCAGTATGCATGTAAAATTAGTTAACATTGCATTTAATGCCTGGAGACAGTCTAACACAACATGTTATTTCAGTTAATATCATGATGCAAGAATTATGGTTTAGAGGTTGTCAAGCTTATACAGATGTTGAAGTAAAGTACATGACTTTGCTTGCAACTTTACCTTAACCTCAAGGCGAACTGATACGAATGCTCTGGAATAATATGCCTAATGAGAAGACTTATAGTTTGTTTGTGATAACATTTATTAAAGAAATGTGTTATGATTAGGACTTTATATCCTATAGGTCTTCTAATGGAAATAGTAAGAGCTATTGTACATCAAGCTTCGCAAACTATGTCACGTGAACTCGTGAACTCGTTTACGCGTACGGTTTGTTACCTATAGACTATTAGTAGATTGTAGCGCATTTAATACAATATTTTTTATAAGAACAAAGTCTTATTTTTTTAATGTATATGTTTACATGTATATCATATAGGAATTCGTCTAGAGTAAAGTAATTAGGATTTGATTGTTGTATGAATGATGATTGAACACATTAGTAGACTTTTGATTTAGTAAGCAATTGTGATTGAATTATTTACTCTATGAATGATTAATATGACATTAAAGTGCATATAGATTTCTTTCTTATTGTAGAAACTTAGTGTTTCAAACAAGAAGAAAAATGGTTGTTGCTTTAAAGAATATTGTTGTTGAACTCAATAGGGGAGAAACTCAATAGTGACAATTATGAAATCTAAAATATGAAAATCCAATATGTGCTGGAGGAGCAAGAGGCTTTTAAACCATTAAACCTAACCATGGAAGTTCCTAAGGAAGGCAATACGATCCAACATAAGAGTGACCGTTTGCTGAGTAGATAATGATATCTTGTGAGAGTTCCGTAAATTCAAAACTGCAAAAGACATGTGGTCCGCATTGACTGCTCATTTTAGAGGTGCTTTAGTGACCAAAGTGAGGTCACTTACAATTAAGTTTGATACTTATAAGAAGCGCTCAGATGATACAATGCAAAAGCATCTAAGGCAAATGTCTAATATGATAAGTGAGTTATGTGATATTGGTCATGAGCTTTATGATAAACAATAAGTACAAGTTGTGATCCGTTCACTGAATCAAAGTTGGGAGCATATGAAGATGCACCTAACTCATAATGAAAACATCAAGAGAATGGAGGTTGCTACGAGGTATCTCATTTTAGAGGAAGAGCGTCTTGAAGCCTCAACGATGTCTTTTGAGACATATGTAGTTAGTTCTAGATCATATGGAGCTATGAACAAGAAACGCAAGCATCATGGTAGACCCAAGAGAAAGAATAATAAGAGATTCAACCACTTTTCTCAGGAATCCAAGAAGGCAAAATGGAACCAATGTGAAAAGGGAAAATGTCCTTTAAGAAGAAGAACATGAAAAGTGTGAAGTGCTATAATTGTGGTAATAAGGGCCACTTTGCTTGAGATTGTACCAAGCCCCAAGAAAGTGCATCTTTATAGTACAAACATTTGTTCTATGAATGTTTCTTGTTCTATTTTTCTAACTGAATCAAATGCTTTATGGATTGCAGACTCAGGAGCAACCAACCACATAGCGAAAGCTAGAGATGCCTTCGTTGAGTTTTGTAAACTCCCATATGGTCGTCGATGGCTTTATGTAGGTGACAATTCTAGAGTTGCTGTACAAGGAATTGGCACATATAAATTAGATATGCATGGAGGACGACCCCTCATCTTTCATGAAGTATTATTTGCTCCATAGATTCGTAGGAATCTTTTATCTATGTTGATGTTGGTTAGACTTGGTTTCAATATAAATTTCTATAGTGGTGGAATGGATTTGTATCTTGGATCTATTAATTATGGTCATGGTATTTTATGTGATGGTTTTATTGTACTGGATGTATTAAAGGAAAATAATAATATTAGTTATTCATTATTTATATCTAGTAATTCTAATAATGTTGCAACTTTGTGGCATGCTAGACTATGTCATATTGGTCAAAATCGAATCAATCAATTAGCTAAAGAAAGACTTTTAGATAATCTAAGTCAAGTAGATCTACCTATATGTGAGCATTGTTTAGCCAGTAAAATGGCAAAAAGGCCATTTAAAAAGGGAACATGAGCTTTATATCCATTGTAATCCATTCATTCTAACATCTTTGGTCCAATGAATATAAGGGCTAGATATGGGGCAGTTTATTTCATCACCTTCATAGGTAACTATACTCGGTATGGTCATATTTATTTGATTCTCATAAATCAGAAGCATTCAATTGTTTTATAAAATACATGAACTTGGTTGAGAATCAATTAGATAAGAAAATAAAAGCATTACGAACTGATCATGGATAAGAATACTTGTCAAAAAAGTTCAAGGCTTTATGTGATGAGAAAGGAATAGAAAGGTAATTAATAATTCCTAGAACCCTACAACAAAATGGCGTCGCTAAAAGATGAAATAGGACGCTATTATAAATGATTAGGTCCATGATGGCCTAAGAAAATTTACCAATCACTTTTTGGGGTGATGCATTGTAACATCCCGACCCTGAGGGGAAGGGTATATGGGTCATTTGGGTCAGGCTAGTAATTTGCATTTCATATTTCAGATGTGAACACTTATTTGGCCTCTGATTGACTGAGCCATGTTGGCACATGCACATATAGGTACATGCATTCA
The DNA here is from genome assembly GCA_027123425.1 of Erythroxylum panamense. Classification (NCBI taxonomy): domain Eukaryota; kingdom Viridiplantae; phylum Streptophyta; class Magnoliopsida; order Malpighiales; family Erythroxylaceae; genus Erythroxylum; species Erythroxylum panamense. The sequence goes on along the minus strand of JAOTIZ010000005.1, from coordinate 38,663,707 downwards.
TGACTTTTCCCGGCATTTGATTGTGATGTTGGTAGGAATTGTGAATTTGTGAGACAACTAGATTTGTTATTGAGTTATCGAAAATTTTGGAATATTGGGATTGGAAAATATGAATTAGAGATGTGTTAGAATGGTTAATAATTGATTGTGACTCTTCGAAATTTTTCTGGAAATGATCGTGAAAAGAGTAACAGAATTACATGTATTATGAGGAAAAAGGGGACAAGAGAGATATGGAATTAGCCTTGTAAATACCTTAGAATTTTAATGGGAGAAAGGAAATTATCTTCTCCTAGGGCACGAACCCTCTCCTCCTTCTTCGGTGATCTTCGTTCCTTTCTTCTTCTTGATTCTTGCTTGTTTCTCTTCCTTATGGTTAAAGATCGATGAAAACCCTTGAGAGAAGAAGAATATTTGATGAGTTTGGAGGGTTCACCGTTGGTGGTGAGAGAAGGGAAAAGAATCAGAGGAAATTCGAAGATTGAGATTTTAAGCTTGATGTGGTAAGTTTAATGGTTTAATGTTGTTTATTATTGTGTTAAATGCATTCATGGGGTTTGATTGTGTAAGATTGGGTAGTAGAGAGTGATTTATTACTGAATTTTAGAGAGAGAAAGAGGAAAAGGGAATCGGAGAAGACGAACCAGGGTCGCACGTCGCGACGAAAAAAAATGTTTAGACGTCGCGACGTGGAAATTGCTTAGACGTCGCGACGAGCAAGGTGGGGACGTCGCGGCGAGTGTGAAACATTGACGCCACGACGAACCTCTCCCGCACGTCGCGACGAGCGTCTTCCGCGCCGCGGCGAGCGACCTGTTTTACGCCGCGGCGAATGGCTGGAGGTCGCGGCGAGGGATAGATTTCTGATTGGATTTAATTGGATTTGTGAGGCATAACTAATGGTGTAGACATCCAATTGAGGAAAAGAATGAGAGTTTGAATTCGGGTTCTAGAGATTGCAATTAACAAAAGAAAGTGAGAATGTGATTGTACTACAATCTAAGGATAGTCTATTAATAATTGGGATATAATTGTGGGAATTATGAATATGAATTCAATGCCACTGGAGTCTGCAATAAGTGAATTTGATCTAGAAAATACCGAGGCTGACTTTGAGGTAATACCCTAGCGAATATGATTGGATAAATTGACTGAATACTAGAATTGAAATTGGGGAATTTCTATAATATGTTAGTGAAGTGGAAATGTGTTATTATTGAGAAATTGAGTAAAAAGTTAGACTGTGACATCAGAAAGTGAAAATTGGGAAATAACACGGAAAAGTCATGAATAGGCATAGTACATCTTTCAAGTAAGAGATGTGCATCTTTGAATTATTGAAATTGTGAATTTTGTAATGGGCAATCATTTGACTGTTATAGAGGCACCGTTGGAACGGCGATTCCACGGATCGTGCTGAGACTCCCAGGCAGGTAGCTCGGAAGTTCAGGTGAGTAACCTAGTTGGTTCCTCGATCTTTGTGTAAATTAATTGCCAATGTGAGTGATACAAATGTGAAATAAATGTGCTGCAATTATGAGTAAGTGTTCTGATTGTGAGTGATTGTGCGGAATGTGTTCCAAATGTGAATACTTGTGATTGTGAATCAGTGTAGCACCCCAACCCCGCAGGACCCGAACCCGATATCGTAGGTGATATCCGAGTCCGCGCCACACGAGATTGGTAGGCTACGGCACTCAATTACGGTACAAAACTCAGTATGCAGTT